>WAAF01020314.1:0-158972 GCA_013400475.1 Tricholaema leucomelas
GAGATCCTGTTTGACAAATGTGCTGTCTTTCCGACTGAGGTCACCTGCCTGTTGGATGTGCTTTTTTTCCTCAGTTTTAGTAAGGTTTTTGGTAGAATCATAGAATCATCCAGGCTGGAAAGAAGCTCTAAGATAATCAAGTTGAGTCATTTTGCCCACTCCACCAAGTCTGTCACTCCACCATGTCCCCAAGCACCAGATCTGTTTGGCTTTTAAACACGTCCAGAGATCGTGGTTCAACCACCTCCCTGGGCAGCCCATTCCAGTGCCTGATAACCCTTCCTGTGAAAAAAAATGTTCTTGATGTCCAGCCTAAACCTTCCCTGGAGCAGCCTGAGGCCATTCCCTCTCATTCTGTTTTTAGTTACTACTACCTCCTTTCTGGTAGCTGCAGAGAGCAGTAAGGTCTCCCCTCACAGCATCCTTTTTTGTGGACTAAACAGCTCCAGCTCCCTCAGCCGCTCCTCACAGGACTTGTTCTCGAGGCCCGTCACCAGCTTAGCAGCCCTTCTCTGTACCCGCTCCAGTGCCTCCATCTCCCTCTTCTGCTGCAGTGCTCCAGACTCAACGCCGCACTCGAGGTGTGGCCTGAGCAGCGTTGAGTACAGATACTATCCCCCCCAACAGCCTATGGACAAGTTGCCTGACAGTGGCAGAAGCAGGTACACAGTGTGCTGGGTGAAGAGCCAGCTGGGCAGCAGGGCTAGAAAAGGATTGTAGGCTACATCCAGGTGGCATTGCTTTACCACAGATTGGCAGAATGTCAGGAACTGGAAGTGACCTCAAAGGATCATACAGTCCAACCCTCCTGCCAGAGCAGGATCACACAGGACAGACCAGATCACACAGGAATGTGTCCAGGTGGGTTTTGAGTATCTCAGAGACAGAGACTCCACATCCCCCTTGGGCAGCCTGTTCCAGTGTTCTGTCACCCTCGCAGTGAAAAACAATTTCCTCATGTTTACATGGAACGTCCTTTGCACAGACTTCCACCCACTGACCCTTGTCCTGAATAAAGGAATCACTGTTGGAGTTGAATAGCAGTGCAAGCATTAACCCATAGAGCTATAATCTTAATATATTATCACAGTGCTTAGACAAATATTTGCTAGCTTCATTTCCAGGCATTATATAGGGGAAATAAGAAATTAGGAAAGCTAAGTGTTACTGGTTCACATCCACATTGATTAAACTATCTCTTGGAAAAAACAATTGTAAAGAGATCAACTCTGAAATGTTTGCCCTTTCTTATCCCCACAGGAGTATCTGAGTCATTACACTGCCTTTTCCATTTTTCAGCCAGCAAAGACAGCTCTAACTAGTTGAACTTCCCAAACCCATAATTGATTAATATCTCTATGTTCTATATTAATTAATTCCTAGAATGCAGAGCGCCATACAAGCAGCCACAAAGCTGCCTAAAGGCCATGAACATCCTTCACTGTGATTTCAGTGGCTTTCCTCTCCCCAGATACCACAGGCTCATCATGACAGGGGAACTCAGTCTCTGCCCAGCCACGAAATTACTGAGCAGATAGCCAGAAAATCAGACAATAATACTTACTGTCATATCGACTCATACTGGGGGTTGTGTGTGTGGTTTTTTGTTTTTTAAATAAAGAAATCTCCAAACTGCAAATGCAACCCATTCCGATTCTTTTCCAAGTCCTGCCCAGAAGGTGGCATGCTTGTTTCGTATCTGTGACATTTCCAGCAAGACTCCCGCCAGCAGGACTGTGACTTGTGGCCTGCAGAATGAAGGAAAATAAATAATCAAACACCACCACCCCCTCCAAAACCAAACAACTATTCATTTTTAAACTGGCAACTACAGGCTAACTATAGGTACAAAAATAGAAGAACACTTCTCATCTCTAGAGGTGAAAGTATTATAAAACCAAAACCAATACAAGCTGTTCTTGGTAGGTAAAATTATTATACAGCTGTCCTTGTACTTATTACAGCTAGGTATGAGAAACTGATCACAGGTCAATTTTATAGGCAGAACTTTTTAAGTGGAAGGCTGTGCAATGGAAAGGTTTCCGTTTCTTTGCTAAAGGTGCAATTTGCCTGCCTCACAAAATGAACACAGAGGAGCTCTGTACAGCAGAGAGAACGTAAGTTTTGCTTCCTGGAAGAACATGGAGTAAATCAAAAGTAATGGGTACCTGAACACACACAAAGGAAAAAAACAGTTATTTGAGTAGGTATTTGATAAAAAAAAAAGAGCATGTGACAAAGCAATCCAGCCTTGGTTTGCAGGGGAAAAAATGAGAATAATTTCCCACTTCAACACCTTACTCAGTGAAAGAAATGGGAGACAGATGAACAACACTGGTAAAGGATCAAAAGAGCAAGCCTTAACAGGAGAGGCTTAGAGAGCTGGGATTGTTTAGCTAGATGAAACTCAGGGGAGACCTCATCACACTCTATAACTATGTGAAAGGAGGTTGTAGTGAGGTGAGGGTCACTCTCTTCTCCCTAGTATCAAGTGATATTGTTACTGGTTTAAGACCCATAACCACCACAGATGTAGCAAAAGGCCTGAAACAGTGGCAGTGGAGGGTTGTATTGAATATGAGGGAAAAATTATTTCCTGAAAGGGTGGTTAGGCACTGGAATAGGTTGCTTGGGGAGGTGCGGCAAATCACTGTCCCTGGAGGTGTATAGACAAAGCTCTTCAGGACATGGTTTAATGGCCCTGGTGGTGTTAGGTCTGTGGTTGGACTCAATGATCTTAGCGGTCTTTCCCAACCAAAATAATTCTTTGATTCTCTCATCCCTTTTGAACTGGGAGAACCAGGAGTCTGGGACAATTTTGCTTCCCAGGTCTGCTCTTCTGCCACAGTTTTTGGTGTGTTTTGGGATAGTTTGGACACTTGGCTTTTCCAAGGTCCTAGATGCAGAACCACACCAAGACACCAACAGTAAGTTCATAGAAAGGTATTACTGGGAACTTTAACAGGGGTCACAGCCACAGGCCTGGTTTTTACCTTTGCCAGTGTGCATGGTCTCTGGGGACATTCCTGCAACATGCAATACTTGACACAATTTAACCTTTCGCAACTCAGAAATTTTCTCCGAGCCAAGGGCTGCCTGAGAAAGTGCTCCCCCCCTTGCAAGCTGTGTGTGTAAAACCCAGAAATCATTCTCTACAGAGGTCTAATCAGGTCTTAATAAACCATTTCTGATGGTAAAGCTTTCAAAATGCTTACCATAAAGGAAGAGCATGTCCACAAACCACAACAGAAAGTTTCTCAGGCATGCCCTGGGAAGTGCTCAGTGCCAGGATTTTCCAGAGCTGTGCTGAATAAAGCTTTTGGTGCATTAATGTACTTCTGCACCTACAAAGGCAGCTACTGCCGCCCCCCCCCAAACTCAGCTGTGCCTTGCAGCAGATTCTTTTTCACCATCATGTGAATTGTATTTCTAAGATCCTCACTGATACTTCAGGTAGTCCTATTTTAAAAGGAAACAAGAGAATGCAAAATAGAAGTGTTTCTAGTTCTTTGAGGCATCCTCCATTCTAGCCAACTGCAGAAGTCCTCATCCTCTGTCTCTGAAAATACTGGATGAGTTGTTAATGTGCAGACAACATGTTTGTGCTGGTGTCTGTAACAGCATCAATTTCTCCATCACCTGTAAGTGGCTGTTGTTCTGGGCATCAAGACAGCTCAGTAACTGCAAAAGGAAAGCAAGCAAGAATTAGGCTAATAAATTGTGTGTTCCAAAGTACAACAATCATCACGTTGTGCAAAAATATTTGGAGTTAACTCAATGAGGTGAGACTGAGGGCCCCAAGACCAAAGGGTGTGGAAGCCTTCAATCTGCAGAGATGTTATAGCAACCACCACCCAACTCAATCTAAGGCCAAAATAAATCACTGAGATAAGATTTCTGCAGGAGAATGAGAAACATTGGGACATCTGGAAAGAAAAACAATTTAAGAAAGAAAGGTTTAGTTGAATGTGTGTTTTGGATGCTTTGTAGGAAAACTATCTGCAAGAGACTCTTGTCTTTAAGCACTGAACATTGAGACCCAGGATGTTTCCTAGGGATTAATAGCTACCTAGGGAAGTTAATGACCTAGAGAAAAGCTGAGGGTCATTAAAAGCAGTCAGTCATCAGTTCACTGGGAAATGCCCTCTGCTGGAGTTTGCTGCGGTTGCTGCTAGCACTCCTCCTTCTTTGCAAACATGAGAAAAGAAAAAAAAAAATAGCACATGTTTTTCTGTACAGCTAGAAAGCCCTGCGACTGTGCTGCTGTGAAGGGAAATGTTGGGGGGCACCATTACATCACCATCACACTAAGCTTTCCAATAAAGACAGTCAAAAATTTTCACTTTGAATTTAGATTACATCACAGAGACATACAGAAAACAGCACTTTCAAAAAGCACTCAGCTAAACCAGGTACTGATTATATATTAAGAGGAGGAAGTCACTAACAGTGTGGCACATTCTTGTGTGACAGAGGTTTGCTCTCTCCTTTCTGTTAGCAGAATGTCATAGAATAGAGGGAAATGATGGAGAAAAATCTCTGCCAGTTTTCCTTGAGTCCCCAAAATTAAACATAGTACAACTCAAAGTTATAGAGGAGTTGGAAATGAACCACAAAAATAGACAGTATACATTTCACAGAATCACAGAACTTCAGAGGTTGGAAGGACCCTCCAGAGATCATCAAGTCCAAACACCTTGCCAAGGCAGGATCACCTAGGGTAGCTTGCACAAGAATGCATCCAAGTTGGTTTTGAAAGTCTCCAGAGAAGGAGACTCCACAACTTCTCTGAACAGCCTGTTCCAGTGCTCTGTCACCCTTACTTTAAAGAAGTTTCTTCTCATGTTGAGGAGAAACCTTCTATGTTCCAGTTTGTAGCCATTACTCTTTGTCTTATTGCTGCTGACCTGCAAAAAGAGATTCTAAGTACACTTACAATTACTAACAGCACTTTTAGCCAAACAAGGTCAGAACAAGTTTCTGTTTTAAGGCATCCAAGTATCATCAGTTACTTAAGCTCTCTGATTTGGCAGTGAACGTGGGGGGAAATGTGATTATCTGAATATTTGTTTTGTTGTCTGGTAGTTGCCAGTAAGAAAGGCAAGTACAAGAGCACAACTAGAGTCACATATTTCCTACCTTAGTTTTAGGCCATAATACTGTTGAAGAAGCCAGCAGCTTAAAGCAGTCATGATTGCTCTGGAAAAGACTCTTTCAGGAAAACCTCACCTATGTTTAAGTTGAGGTAGTCAGCTATTAAAACTTGAGGCACCAAAGTTTCCTTCAGCAAGCAGATTTGATAATGAAGCACATCTAATCTAAGAACTCTTTTTCCCCGCAGAACTTGAATAGCAAGAGGCAAGGGAAACCTCCTCAACAAAGACAGCTTGACCAAACTGCAGTTCCCACTTATCAGGCCATCCAAAGATCTTAAACACCAGGCTGTACTCTAACCCATGCAGAAAGGCCAAGTGGGCATAGACAGCTGAGGCAGTGAAATAACATGGGCACTAAATGAGCAGGGCATTATCTATCATCCTTAACATGGAGAGCAGGGCAAGACCAACTAGGATCTGCCCAGGCTATCCTTCAGTAGCAGAGGCTTCAGCTGATTTAGCTGCACTGTAAAAGGTCTGCTGCATTATTCCCACCACCACACTGGAGTGCAGAGTGGAGCTGTGTATGAGTAGTTTAAGAAAGACAGGGCAGGAGCTGTTCATCTCAGAAAAGTTTAACTAGACACTGCTGTATTTAGGTAGCAGGGATTTTGTAGAAGAGAGAGGCAATTGTTGTGGAAGTCTCATTTTATTGATTTATTTGGGTAAACTATTCAGAGCTGATAAAATAAATCTCTGTGTTTTCTCCTGTATAGAACCTTGCTGCACTTTCAACTGGGAAACCTTCTTGCTTCTCTTGACAGAACATATGTCTGGGGCTCTCAAGAGAAACATTCCACCAAATTCCTCTTCCTTCCTATCCCTCACAGGAATATGACATGTCACTTCTCCTTACAGACTTGGTTTGAATGTTACTCCTCATGACTGTTCAAGATGTACTGGGCCAGAAATATTTAGGATAGCAACTTCCTTTTTACTTCAGGAAAAGACTTGTTTTTGTAAGTGATCCTACTTCTGAGTCAAGTGCTTTAGATGTTTGTAGTATGGAATTTCTCCACACTTAGAAAAACACCAGTTCATCAGGAGACAGTGCATTCCCCCACCGGTTACTTCCCTTCCAGGCTTCACTTTAATTTTCTGTATCTTGGCATGACAACCTCAGGCAGTGGCATCCTTCAGCAGAGAGAATGGAAGCCAGCAGCCTCCACAGACTGACCTACACATGCTGGAGGTTTACTTAAGAGTTCTGTCAGCAGCAATAGGAAGGCAGGCAAAATTATTTGTCCTTTCAGCCCTGTGACAGTGTTTTCAAAGGACAGCGTTCAACGTAAGGGTTAAAAACAAACACAGCAAAGTTGTTCTAGTTGATTGGATAGGGCTGGGCAATAGGTTAGACCAGATGAGCTTGGACGTCTCTTCCGACCTGCTTAATTCTACGATGATTCCAAGTTAAGGGAGAGCCAGCAAGTCAGAAATCTCTTCCAGCATTTTAATACAATCCTTTCACTTCAAGTTTACCTGAAAATCTGTCAAAATCAGGTACTACCATCCACATAATTTTACTCACATTAGTGGCAATAAGTGGCATAAGTATGCACAGGCAAACAAGCTAAAGCCACTGGACTTGATACCTCTATTACAGCACCTGCAAGACTAGGGAAGAGGAAAAAAAGGATATACAGAAATTCAAAACACAGAGAAGCTTCCAATTTCACTAGCACAGTATTGCCAAGTATCAAGGAGAACAAATGTGTACAAAACCCAAATCTCTATCTACTTTAGGTAGGTGAATCTCCTACGTTGCACCAGGGTCATTAACACAACGCTGCTGTGAGCAGACCCCGGTCTCAGCAGTAGCCACCAGGCTTCAACTGGACATCAGACTCTTTGCTCCCCATTTGCTTAAAGAAATGTTTGTTGCACACAAAGTAGGGTCTAAGAGGAACATAAAATAGTAAAAAGAATGGAGAGTAAGGAAAAAAGAATTTTATAACATCTACTGCTAATTAAAATGAGAGTTGGAAGGTGCCAAGTATCACATGCCAAAAACTGGCAAAGAGGACTTTTTCAGACATGCCTATTGTCATGGAGTGAGTTGAATCTGCTGCTGTGGTTCATACCATGCTGCAGTCATCTGCTGCTTCGAAAAAATCAAAGTGCTAACTCAAAGAAAGTATTATGGGGCTTGAAGCTCAGATTGCAACATGGGAGGCTTCCTGTTCCTGCTTCTGGGTTCTGGCTGCTTGAGTGTTGGCTCTTCTCTGCTGGCATGGCAGCACAAGGTGGAGAAGCTAGGCAGCAGTGGTTTTAATTTTCTGTTTTATGCTGTTTCTTCCTTGTATTTCACTGCACTTTTTTTGCAAATAGGCTAAACTAAGCTGACAATGCATTGTATTATTAGATTATTAGCTAAAGTAATTATGCATCATGACTGGGCTATCTTACATTACATTAAACTCATCTCTCTATCTGAAGTCTGAGTTGTGTGTTACTTTTCCCCTCACTTTAGTGCTGGGGTAGCAGAGAGTTCAGCCCTTCTACTGAACTATTACAAGCTATGGTGTCTCCCTGCAGCTTTATTTTTTTCCAGTTACTACTAGGAAACTAAAACCACCATGTAGTCTGAAAAGAGCTACGGCAGGAAAGCTGAAAACTATAATAGTCTAAGTTAAAAATATGATCTTTGTGACAGCACTCTGGAGAGGTAAGATTGCACTTGCCAAGGTCAAGGGGAAAAGCAAGCTACAATATCCTATATGATGATAGCCTTGATACGCATTGAGTTTCAAGCTTCAAGCAGCAACCGGCTGTGACAAGAGTGACTTTTCCCAAAATTCCTCTTTAGTCATCATGGGCAAACAGACATACTAAAAATCAAACCCTGAAAACAACAAGCCTTTTTCTTTGCCAATATCCACCCTATACCCATGAAATACAAGTAGAACAAAGGTCTCTTGCCCTCTTGTACAGGCATATAGAGGCGAGAGACTGACAAAAGAGGGCAACACCAGAGAACAACCTGGTGAAACTAAGCAGTATATCAGGCCATCCTTAATACAAACAAAGCGATTATTCTGGGGCTGGGGAAAAAGAGGACAGTTTCTAGAGCTTCCTTACACAGGCCCTGCCAGCTGGCAGGGCTGACAGCTTAGCCACAGCTTCCATCCAGGTCTTCACCCTTTCCACCTACAAGATCACGTGCCAGATGCTTGTTCTGTCAACACCATCTGCAACCACAAACTGCACTGATCAAAATTATTCCTAAACTAAACCTTGTCCAATTTATTTTTTTCCCCCCATGAAGCCACAAAGGAAATAAAATTAAAAACCAAACACATCAAAACCAAACTTACAAAAAAACCCCAACAAAACCACCAAAAAAACCCCAAACAACAAAAAAAATCTTCATGTGGCTCCTCAGCTTAGGACTGATTTTCAGAAATATGTTTTCATTCTACTTCATTATTATTCACAGACAACAGTTAATATATTCATTATCATATTCACTTCTGGAGAGAAAAAGCAGCAAGACCATTTAACACAAGGAATGTGTCACTATACAGGGTCTCTCCCAAATTAAAATGTCAAAGCTTGGTAACAGCAGTCATATTCTTGCACCAGTAACAACAAGCTAGAAATTGAATTTTATAAGACAAACAACTCATCAGGATGGAAGCAGGCTTCAGTGGTACATCAGAGCTGTTAACTTCGATTAAGCCTCTGCAGAGCAAATTACCAGCCTCTTTAATAAGATGCACCACAACACATAAATGCTGTCATTTCCAGGCATTCACAGAGCTGACAGAAGACAAGAAATACCTGCTCAGGGAGAACAGGGCTGGGCAATTTTCTTTCTTGACCCAGAACACTGAGATGCTGTACAAATGGAAGCTCTGGATATCAAACTGATTTCCGTATCTTGCAAACTCACCATCTTTCAGTCTGTTTCTTAATTTTGCCAGACAGCTATGCAGCTTATTTTCAAAGATAGCTGCTCTAGAGAAGGAGGATTACATTCTTATAGCCTAAGGTCCAAGAAATTCAATTTGCTACCTCCCTGAACGTTGCTTTGGGACTGCCTTAAACTTTTCTGGGGCATGGAGGGTGGGATGCTGGATTTCTCCAACCCTGCTATTTTTCTGTGTGCTTGCACAGAAGAGAGAAGGAGAACACAGCCCTTACACGTGACACGCTCACAGCACAACTGCCAGGCAGCCTTCTCTTCTGCAAATACCATTAGGAACTTTTTTGTTCTAAACCCCACAAATTTAAATCAACATTACCACCATAATTACTGCAAAGCTGCTGAATGGGCCGCTCTGTTACCTAAAGTCCATTTTAATCCCAAAACAACATAGTTAGGATGGGAAAGACTTTTTAAAGGCATTTGAAGTATGTATACTCCATTTCAGGTCCAGGGAATCAAATTACCAGCCTGTAAGCGAGATAAGGCAGCAAGAGAGCACGGAGACCCCGGGTGACTGTGGGACCTGGGTAATTTGCTCAGCTCAGTCTTTGAGCAAAGCCCGCAGCAACACCAGCTGGAACGTGTGCACTGCAGTCCTTGACAGCTGGGAGGAGAAAAGGCCAGTCACAAATTAAATTAAGAGGTGTAATATACTGTGAGAAGAAAAACAAATTGAGATTGTGAAAACAGGTGCCAACTGACATTTACTCAATACTCAGTCACACTTTCCTTTCTCTCCGTGTGATTAGCAGCTAAGCTGAATTAGGATAGATTTCATGCTTCTGTGACCTTCTAGAACCCCCCTACAGAAAAAGAAAAACACCTGTAGCTAGAAGGTTGGTTTTTTTTTCCAAGAGGGTAAAAGTGCCTAACTACTGTGGAGCTGAGTCGGCCAGACTGACACAGTAAGACAAAAATACATGGATGTGGCAAATGACTACAATTAGATCAACTGCAATGCTTTTTTTGCACAATTAGTCCAACAAACAGCACTAAACACAGGGCTTTAAAATTAGCACCAGGCTGACAAACTAAAGGATTTATTATCTGCATCATTCAAGGCTGTCTTAATGCAGTTATTGTTCAGAGATTAAGCTGAACCCCTGGGCACTATCCTGGAGTTCTTGGGAAGGGCTGAAGTGAAACACAACAGACTCAGCCACTCCTGCACCGCCTCCTTCTGTTTCTGTGCCTCTAAAAGCAGGAATATGATTTCACATTGGCTTCATTCAGGGCTCCCTGAAAGAGGTGGTTTAGCTGGCAGGCTGCAGATGACTCCAATACTGCTACACCTGAACATCATGTCCCCACCAGAGCTATAGCCGGGCACACTGCATAGTGGGAAACAAACTTCTTCCACTGCCTAGGCAGCCTCTCCTGTAGAAGCACTGGGTCTCCCATGGGCTCAGTGCTGAGCCTGGCCAGTCTCAGCTGCAGGGCTCACAGGAGGTTTCTCAAGGTTTCTCCTGCTCAGGGCAGGCTCCACATAACTGCGTCTACTGCAGATTTTCAGCAAATTGACCTAAAAACAAACCAGTCATTTCTCTTGAGCCAATTCAGATGACAAGAAGGTCCTTGACTCAAAAAAACTCAACAAACCAAAAAACCAAACCAAACCAAACAACCCAGCCCTTCTGGCAGCATAACATGAAGTAGATTATGTGCCAGATCTAACTGCTAAATCAATCCAAGACAACCCCCTCATATGCTCCCCGCTTCAGTGATTTCAGCAAAATCTCCTTTGACACAAAGGAGGCCACTAAGTAGGGTCTGTGGCCACAGAGAAACTTCTGAAGCAGGCACTTCCCCCTTTCCCCAAAGCACCTGCACCACCAGAACAAACAACACTGCTAAAGTTCATCATTGGCTCTGCAAGGACATACACATCTGGGATCACACTTGGCTGCAGCAAATATTCAGCCCCATCTTGTAGGGCTCAGAGACACACTCGCTCCCTGCTCCTCTCAAACCTAACTGCAAAACACTAACCACCACCATCAACACAACCCCCAACATGCTGCAACAGAGATCCCAAGGGGGTCAGGAAGGAACACTTCAGGCTACACCTTCTGCTTCTATTTAAGTTCACAGGACAATGAGAAGTTCTGAGACTGTTAAATGCAGCAGCACTGAACATTTTTTCCTCACAGGTCTCCACAGCTGAACAGATGATGGCAGGCATGTACCATAAGACTGCTTGGTGCAAACATCAGGGGCTGTAGAAATAGTTCACATTCTCTGGCCTTCAGTTTCATGATCATTATCATAATAAAATGTCTTTGCTTATTCCTTGCACACCTGCTGTGTGTCAGTTTTCCTCCACTGCTGCTCCATTACCCCACACACTGCTCATACTTACATATACATTCACATTCTGGATGCCAAGCAGATTTTTGGCACTACAGGCCCATCACACGCTGATAAAAAAAAAACCACAGCACATAAAATGCTTTATAGAGAAAGAGGAATGTAGACAGGGAACATGGTTCAGAGTTCCAACCTGGTTGACTCTGTGGAGCTCCTATCCTTTTCTGCCCCAAATCCTCTTGTGTTTTTACATTAGGGATAAGCAGGTCTAACTTGCTCACAAAACCAGTTAGGGATCACTGGAAAGCCAGTGATTTAAATCAACACACAACAGCAATAGGACATGAAACCAATTTTTTTTTTTACAGACTATGGAAGAACATTTCACGTGAAGTCCTTGAGAAAGGAAAGGAAAATGTTGTCTTTGGAAATCCAATTCCAACCTTACCTTCAACCAAAACCATAACTCTATTAACCTGCTAAAATGAGATGACCTCTGCACAGAAAGTTCTGAACCTACACTGGTACTGGATGGCTATTAAAAACAAAACAAAAAAAACCCCCACAAAGTAAAAGAAGTTTCTCAATGTCTGGCCATTCTATTCATGGAGTAACAAGCAACTCACAGAACCATCTCCCATATGTTCTAAACAGGAAGAATTCCCAATGTCCATACTTTCATGACATTGTCTTACCTGAACCATGGTAAGCTGATAACAGAAAAGTCAGTATCACACACACAACAGTAGCGGTTGGAAGGGACCTCAAAAGATCATCTAGTCCAAGCATCTCTTAACTCAGAATTAGTATGTTTCTCTACCTCAAGCTGAGACAATTCAGCACAAAGACTCAAGAAAGGACTCAGGACTCACTTTTGAAACTGCTATAGTAATAAAGAGCAAGTCAGGCTTTGAAAGCTGCCTTCCTCACTCCCAATAGCTTGACTGCCAACAAATTCAATACAAACTCATTCTTTACTAAAGATGAACCTCAGAATTAATTGATGCACTATCCCAATTCTGAAATGTGAAATGAGAATTCCAGATAGTCCTTTCCAGCTGAGGTATAAAATAATTTAACTGACCCATGCAGATTATCCCAACCCCAAAGTGCCACAGTAATTCAAAGAGACATGGCATGAGAAACAGTTATTTCAGATATTCGAATACAAAACTATTCAAAGTGTACAAAACTGCAGTGGCATAGATGTTTCAAGTGCTTCATGAAAATAAAGCTTAATTTCTTTCAAAATACATAACAAAAGTGAGCTTGCTTGCAGTATAGAATTTCCTTTCTGCAAGAGACAGATCAGGAAATTTGTAGTTCAATAATGCAGTGCAGTGATGGTGATTACTGAACTTTACAGACTCTTTAGCAATCCTCATTCACTAGACAGCAAAACAAATCAGATAATGTTATAGAGTGGGGACTTCAGCCACAGACACATATTACCCTGACTTTAAAAGTTTATCATGGAGTTAATTTTTTGCCACGAAGTTATCCCTGGATAATAGCTTCAATAAATGAGAACTTGCAGTAGGCTACATGGGTCTGCAACTCATATCAAAAGTGTCTAAACTAGCGAAAGAGTGAACATGTCATTTTAGGGTCACAGAATTAACATCTCTGTAGCTCAGGACATCTTTCTGATGAATGTGAAACAGCTGGAATAAATATATCAAGGGTAACAATTGCACTTCCATGATAGATCCAGTTACTGCAAAAATAAACCCTGGGGGAAAAGCTAAAGACACATAACAACATGAAAAAAAACAACCCTGCTACACCATCCAGTCCATTTTGGCACAAGTCCTTTTAAAACACAGGACTCTGCAAATGCTGGTTGAAAATGATTGTAATCTGTTGAAAGCAAAATCAGTTTATAAAGGTTTTTTAAAGAAAATCCCCCCAAACCAAGAAATGCCACCACAAAACTAATCCAAGGGAATGACTGTTGTATTTAACAGCACTTACCTTCAGTAACACTTTCCTGCAGACCTGAGGAACCTGCTAGCGAGGAATTGACTTTAAGAATAATCAGAGACGCATAATAATCCTGTTAATACTTTATTAGTGTAATTTTTTAGCTTTCTATTGGACAGAACATAAAGGCAAACTCCAAAAAATAAAATTAAAAAAAAGAAAACCAAACCAAAAACCTTAAGAGTCCACTGCCATTCAGGAGTGACCACGGCAGTCTGTTTCATGTTCGTTCTTTGTTACAGAAACGAGAGGAGGGGGGAAAAGCATCAATAGAACGATTAGGCACACAGCTGACACTTACTGTACAATGATATGCACAAGTAATTTATAACAGCTATATTCATGAGATGTGCTCTTCAGATTATTCCCTTGGAATATATGAGCCCTGTTCAGATGAGCAAGGATCACTGAGAACAAGGGAATTAACAACAGAGTAACAAATAAAAGACTTTTAAAACAAGTCCTTAAATAAACTAATGCGACAACAGAATGCAAAATTGTTCAGCTGTGAAAACAATTGTTGGTTTGGTTTTGGTTTTTAACCTAGACTTCAAACCATTAAAAACTCACTTATTTTACACTTACTCAAATACACATGCATTAAACGAAAATATTGCACAAAATTAAAATTTAGATTGTGGAATTCATCTATTATCTTTAGTTTGGTACACATTCTGGTAGCACTTAAAATGTAGTGTTTAGTTCTATCCAACACCAGCAGCACAAGCTTGAGGATGAACCGAAGGAAAAATTTAATTGCTCCTTTTCTCTTATAAATAATTAAGGCTAAAAACAAGTGCATTTGTTGACAATGGCACAATTTTCAGCAGCCAGCCCCAGCCTCCAAAGGCCAGAAGATACACCCAGCCACTCAAGTGCTGCATATTAACATTCAGTTTTGGAGACTTTCCAGGATAATAGGCTGCACGGTTTGACAGGGCAGGTATTTTAAACCGTCAACAGGAAAGCTATTAAGAGACAAAACCCTGTTTAACAAAAAAAGGGTATTCATTTGTGATAATTCTTGCCAGCCAACAGGCACCACTGAATTAGGAAGCCACATTCTGTAATGGAATACAGAAGACAAAAGTTCAATACATATATACGTACGCACACACACGTATATAAATGTGTGCATAGGTGTATATATATGTAATAAATTCATTAATTAAAAGACTAATAAACACGGTGTATTATGTTCAGTTCACATTCCTAAAGATATTATTTTCTTACAGAAATGTACCAGATAATTAAAAAAGCACTCCCAAATTTGCACGTGATAACTATTCTCATGGTACCTACAGAGAGATAAAAGGTTCCACAGATTCGACAACAGTATTTGAAGTTTCACCTTTCCTACTGCATAACAAATTCAGTGATTCAAAAGACAAATTAGATTCGGTAGGATTGATGATATGTTGACTGTATCACCACGAACAATTGCTGAAGGACCTTTCAGCCGTCAGATGTCAGGGGTGCTGGAGCACCCTGACATCAGAGGAAGAGAGAGGCATGTAAACAATAGGAGCTGGCTACGTTTGATTACATAGAACTCAAGAATTTTGTTAAGTTCAACAGCACTTAAATCATCACACTTCTACAGAACCTGCAGAGAGGAAGGGTTCTTACATATTTACCAACTTGTTTTCCTAGGGATTATAAAAGATACTTCATTTACAGTATTTAGTTTTGCAGTAAAGGAAGAAAACCAGAAAACAAGTGCACTTGAGCCCATGCATACTGTAGGAGAATGTCAACAGTACAAGATGATCATCATTAAGCAGTATGATAGAAGGCTACATTGCATTAATAGAGTCCATGAGAAAAAATGATCTATATAGAGGCTTCAGCCCATTTAACTAGGTCCTCTGAGAGCCTTCTGTCTTCTCTCAGAACGCTTTCATAAAAGGTCTATGTTCCTCCCTCACATAAAAGGATCATTTGTTCCCATTAAGACCTAAGTTCCTATAGAGGTCCTTGATCGACAGCTGTCTCCTACCCAGTGTTCATTGTTCAGAAAGAAACGGACTCTATGGGATTACTTTCTAGTCACCCAGATAGCGGTGCTCGAACAGTAGGGGACTATGGAAAAGAAAACACAAACTGGGATATGCTGTGGCCAAACAGGATTATTCAGTCGTTTGTTTTTAATTGGACAGAAACTCTTCAATGAAACCAAACAGATGGATGCGGGGCCTTGATGTCAAATTTGTATTAAAATTTACACTATGCAAAAAAATAAAAAAAATATTTAAAAAAATACTGCAGTTTTATCTCCTTTTTATTTTCATATATACACTGAGATGCAGTCAGGAATTTCCAAGTGTTTGCCGATGACTAATGAAATCCTTACCCTGTGAGGAACCAACAAATCCTAGTATTTTTCCACAGAAGGCTTACACACTAAAGGGTAAGGAATCTTTCCATTGAGTAGGACATCCAAATAGTCTCAAATTTTAGTGGAGAGCTGTGTGTAAACTATGTCTTAGTGCAATTTCCTTCTAATGTGATGTCTGTCCTTTTTGAAACTTGTACCCCCTTCCTTCTAACAACCATCGACTTGACCTGTGTTCACCAGCTGAACGTAAATATGATGGCCCTTCTCCACTGAAGTTACATGCAGTATGTATGCCAGCTGCTATAAGAGCAGAATATGGCCCTTAAAGCTACAGAATAATCAGAATAAAGGGTTTATTTCTACTGTACCTCTGCCTTCACTAAAATCTCCATTAGATCTAATGTTAGTTTATTTTTCAAAACAAGAAAGGTGAAGTAAATGTAACATAAAAGCCACATTACCTCAACTTTTCCTTAATAAATGTATTTTTATCATGGGACTATAACTATTTCTCCCTTCTCCTATGAACCTGCTGTTCCAGAGACTGCTTTTCCTGCTAGCTCAGCCATCACAGGAATGTTAAAAAGAGTCCTACAGAGCTTCAACAGTCATAACAGAACAATTCCACCCGATTCTCACACATTGCACTATCTCCCAGTGCCAATACATCCTTCTCTTCCATCATTATCACCACAGTTGTGCTTTACTTGGACAGTCTGGCACTTCTCATTGCTGGTAAAACATCAACTCAGGAACGTAAGGAATCAGCATTCTTCTATACTGGGCTAATATTCTTCTCAATGTTGCATGAACACGCACCAAATTAAGACACACAAACCCTTCTGGTAGTGGTTGAATTACAAGTGAAGATGAGAAGATCCACAGGTCTTACAGATACATTAATAATCTAATATGTGACACTAGAAGACTGGTGCAGAAATAACAGCATGTGAGTTTGAAGCCCCAGAGAATCCGCCCAAGTAATTAGTCCTGGACAAACATACACCAGCTTAGTAGGTTTGAAGTGTCACCTTTTCTGCAAGGAAGGCGCTTGAGTAGAATGTAGTCTCTGCTTATACCTCTGCATCTGCTTTGACCGTGAATGCAGTTTGTTGAAGAGCTCATGGAACTTGTTTTGTGGAAATAAGGTTTCTAGAAATCTCTCTAGAAACACATACACCATTCTCTTATTCAGTTGAGCATGCTGGAACATTTCAAAAACCCGGAGAATGCCTTTCCGTGTTGTCTCAGCGCCTATGATGTGCTTCAGTTCATCTACAAAAAATGAAAGTTACACTCAAGTTTAAACTAAATTCTGATTCTGTGTTAACAACAATCTGAGTATTAAGCCTTTCAAATTACATAGATGGAAATTTAATGCAGCAGTGCCTCTATGCTACATAACCTGACAAAACTAGAAGGTCTCTCAGAGCAGTAAAGACTTTGGATGATTACTTCACTTCACCTATGTGGGACCGCATTATTTGACAGGCTGCACTGCAGTAAAGGTATTCCATGCAAACTTAAATCTCCTAGTGAAACTGAATACTGGGTTAGTGCTAAAAGAACTAGAGCTGCAAAGTGGCAGTATTCACATATTCAGTGCTTAAATTATTAAAGAAATCTATTTTAAAATTTAAATATAGTTCAGAAGTTGACATTTCTTTTCAACAATCAACAAGAATACTGACATTAATTCTAGTAATAACATATGATGAGAATTATTAAGTTTCAATCCCTGACTCACTTACCTGGCATTACCTCCAGTAATTTGGTCTTTCCTGCCACTCTTGTTCTCATTCTAATAGCTTTGTCCCTCCGTGGAACAGTCTCTGCTAAAATGCCATTTGGCCAGAAAGCATCTCTGTAACAGAAACAAATCTGTCAAAACACATTAAAATTTTATCAAGTGGAAGGCTTTTTTTAATCCCTCAAAGCCATCTCAAAACAAATACATGAAAGTAAGTTACACACAACCTAACAGGCATACTTCAAGTATCAGAAATAAGACAAAAAAGACATCAAAAGCAAGAAGCACAATATATTCAACCTATCCACAGCTATCAGAGGCATTTTAGCATGGAAATCAGATGAAAGAAAAACAACAACAACAACAAAAAAAATCAATAAATCATCCCACCAAAACCATAGTTGTTACATATGTTACATGTAAGATTTGTGTTTCACAGTTACTCTCTTGTCACTGAGACTCTAGGCATAGGTCTATTAATTGCTTTAGATCTCTGACAGTAATTCACCTATCAACAAGCTGAAGCGGAGGAAGAGGAGAAAACTCAAAAATATTCTTCATATGACAACTTACAATCTATGTGTGTCAAGTGGGAGAAAGTAAAAACAGTATACACTCGAACTAGAACTCTCTACAGTAACAAAGAAAAAGAACAGGAAGGACACGCAGCTACTAGACATCAATTGGCAAATACATAGCAATATTTAACATCTACAGTAGTCATACCTGAAGCGTTTCACTGCATCTGCTACTTGCTCAGGAGATGTCATCCAGTCAACATGATCAACTATTTTTCTAAGAATCAAAGCAACAAGTGTCTCTCATTTAATTTTTAAAACAGAGAACAAGTAAGTGTAGCATGTGAAAGAGCAGTCTAGGCCAAAAATACACTTGCAGCTTTGTCCGACTCTGTAAATTCTATTAAAAAAAATGCACAGCAGGAAGGCAAATAATGATTGTCAAGATGAAAATCTAAACTCACTAATCACTTCTAAAGCAAACGCTGCCTTCTTTTAGAGCAAATGCATGATGATTAAGCAGGACTGAAAATTGATGCTGTACCTCCCATTAGCATTAAGTGCTCTGCTTGTACAGCTCTCTTCAAGTCATTTCTATAAGCAAACAACCTACTTAGAATCTCAAATTCCCATGCTCACCTATGCAGTTACTCATGTATTTAACAGGACATATACATAGATCATAGCAGTAACTCATGGCTTTGACTGGAGACACACACAGATTATATCCTTTGATCTCTAGTCACCAACACTCAAAACTCAAATCTAGTATGTTTATACAGAAATTATTTATGCGTCTGTATCATCATAATCTCAGGATTATTTCTTTAACAAATTGAATTTAGAAGCAGGAAAACCCATTTCTGCTGCAAAATACCATTAAACCCCAACAATCTGCTAGGGCAAGGCAGGACTGCTGAATCAAAGGAAGCTTTATCTGGGAGAGCTCCAAATGCAGAAGCAAAATAAGCAGTCCTGCACACTTCTCTACAATAAGAAAAACAAAAATTGTAGTATAAGTAGTGTGCAATCTGAAAACAGCAGTAAGTATTCAGAGTTGCTGACCAAGGCAGCATGTTTTCAGAAGCACAAGGTGTCAATTGCTGTGTGGCTACAAGTAACTGTTTGAAATCTACCCAGGGCTATTATTACACAGCAGTATCACTACTGACACCACAAGAACTATATATACATTTAACAGTGATGATGGAAAGATCAAAAATGCACTTGTGAAAGGTAAAGAAGTAATACAGTGACAAATGTCCCGAAAATGTAGCAGGGAACTACTTTTCACCTATCAGAAATGAAGTTCTTGATTCACAGCACTAATCCAAAGTGACAATTTAATGCCAATCCCGTTTCTAGAATTTTTTTCTTCTGAATTTTATTTACCTTTCATAACCAAATTAATGGGAATGTCTGGAAACAGATTTCTAAGCTAAGGGCATGAAAAACTACTTAGTACTATACATTTTAATTGTATTTGCATTAAAGAAAGGTGTATGTGAATTACAGAGAATATGGGGGGGGGCAGAACAGACCCTTTAACAGACCTTTCCATTCCTTTCAATCTTTTAAAACGTGAGACCAAAAACGTAACCCAGACACTCAATAGTGTGTAATCAAATAATATGATAGTGTCAGTGTATCTTCTGTGGCATCAAAGAGATGCAAACAGAACTAGTGGAGAAAATAAACATTGTCAACAACAAAGCAAAACAGGGCAAAAGGTACAATCACCATCAGTATTGTTATATTCACAGAAATGTGAACTCATGTTGGTAAAGCGAAAGCTCTTTTGGAAGTTCTCTGGCATGTAAGCCTTTCTGGAATTTGTCTTTCAGCAATGTTTTTTGTTTGTCTCTTCAAAGGGGAATGAATGCAGATCTAAAAATCACAGTAACACCACTAATTATTTATAGATGCACTCTACACTCCTACACAATCACTCTAGATACAAATCCCAGTACCTATTTATTGTATCACCATATGTTGCTCTAATAAGTTGCTGAAGCAGATTTTTTATATTTCTTCTCAACCATTGATTCCTTTCCTTTAAATCAAACACTTCATCCATAAGGAGGAGCATTACTCTCAGTGGAATATTGTCATCTACCTGATGAAGAGAGTAAAAGTATAATCAGCAAATTTATTGCAGTTGAAGAAAGTTATAGCTTTGGTAACTACTTCGGAAGCAGAATGATGACAGAAACACATTGCTGTCTCTTACTGGAACTATGACACCTTCCCTAAAACTTCTGTAACATCACTAACAGCAAAGAAAGATGAATACATATTAACGAGGCTTAAATAATTTAAAATAAAAACAAGAAACAAACAGCTATGTCACAAAAGCTGAAGAACGATAATGCAATGTATCCTAAGAAGTGCTTCCTCCTGACCTCTTCCTTTGGTAGCTGTGCTTTCAAACGCCTAAGATGAAAACTCCAGAAGGAGCTTTTCTTCAGCATCTTTTTCTTATGGATGCACTGTGCCAAATTCAGAACCTCCTTAGAACAATGATTCTGCACTGCGATGAACCAGCTTTTATTTAGGTACCATGCTAACTTGCATGGCTATTAACTGCTTTCATATCTGCAGATTAGGAAAAGCATCACCACCTTAAGAAGAGATGTTACACAGATTGGATTACAAAGAAAATATGGAAATCCTAAACCAGAGGATTCAGTAACTATGCAAAAGGTTTTAAAGATGGATGGCATACACTTGGCAGTAATGGTCAATATTTTTTTTCCCAATATTAAACAGAGAGAAAGTACTAAATTCTGTAGTGTAAAAGGATTAGATTTTCATATTTCTTGTCACTAAGATTTCTCTTTTAGATTCTCATGGCCTCTTTATATGCCAAAATACAAGCCTATATGTTCTTAAGCTATAGAATAGAAGGCCAGCATGCGGAGTTACAGTTGTATCTCACAAGAGATCACAAATTTATCTCAAATGCAACAAATGAATTTGAAGTTTTAACCAATTCATTATTTAAATTTTAAGCTTATTAAAAATTTACAGAACGGCAAGGTAAGATCAAACATCACTGTCAGAATTATGGTTTGTATTTGAAATGTGATACAGCTCTATGTGGCAGAGTAGCAATTTACTGAAGCAGACTGTTAATCCTTCACTGAAAGCAACAAAATATCACAACTACGTGGACGTATTTTTGTGAAACAAGTACATCTTTACACACAACTAGAAGACAGTGGGTTTGTAATCCAGTTGGAGGTTCTGCAGATCCATGCCTCATTTCTAGCATTCCTCCACATAAAATTACATTTGCACTGGCATAATATTTTTTCTGAGTGACTGCAAATTGTGACTAATCTTTAAAAAGGCAGTTGAGAGTTCAATGGTTATAGAACATCTGAAATTCGCCTTTCAGAAATACTTAGTACGTTAACTTGGAAGCTATCAGAAACTGTAGCTTCTATTAATGGCAAAGAGCAATGAAATATTTGTAGAGAAGCAGCTCATGTGCTTGAATGATATTAGTTTGTTTTTGTCTGTGTAAAAAAGAAGTGATATAGGTACCAGAGATACACATTTGTAATTACAAATTCATGGATACAGAGTGATATAGTGGGAAAAAAGGTGAAAAAGAAAACACAGAAGAACTCAAAGCTAAGTTATTTGAAAAGTACATCCATGATGCCATAATAGCAGTTCTGCACAGGAAGGCAAACTGGAATGCTTTGATGTGGCCAAAACCCCAAAATAAGAAAGGCAGAACAGGTGCAGATTTGTGACCATAGCAAATTGCATTTAATCACTGGTAATTTTACAGCCTTTCTGTCCTACTTGAGAGAGAAGGGTTTTTTTCCCCAATTATCTTCACATGTATGATCAATGCTTCAATTAAAACTAAAGCAAAATAGCATTTTGACATTGAGAGCTCAAACATCACTTTCAGGCTGTCAATATTGCTACTATATACATTTTAGGTATCCATATACTAAGATTTTATTAATTACAAAAACATTCTGAGGGTTTTCCCATAAAAACATAGCAAGCACTACATCTGATTCATTAAACATATGCTCCCTAGAAAGTCACATCAGAAATTAGAATCCATAATATGCCAATGATATTAAGAGACTGGTATCCCACTGTCTTTGAAAAGACAGAAACTGGAAGGAGGAGAGAAGAGAACCCAAACCCCATCCATAAAACACAGAAGCAGCAGAATGTACACTCTATTATTCCCTAATTGTTCAGACCGCTTCAGCACTAACAAAGAGGTTATGTTCTGTAAGGAAGCAAGGAAGTTTCTTTTTAAGAACTCTAAGTACCTAGTATACCAGAAACCAATAAATATGTAATTTAACATATGCAGCTCAACTTGGTTTTAGAGAAGTCAGCATTGGAATGATAAATGTCAGACTCACATTGTCATCTATTGGTGCTGCAACACGGCAATGGTCAGGATCTGAATAGGTTTTCTGAATCAAAGGAGGCACCTAAAATGAAAAAAGGCCACGATTATGAAGTAAAAAATATTTTAGATTGCAAATAAATCCTATCCATTTCATAATCTATTTGATTATCAAAATGAAAACCAAATATCTGGTCAAAAGTCAGTGACATACTGCTGCAGATGAGTAATAGTCCTTTCACCTTCCAACACAAAGCCTATAGGTATTCTCCTACAGCTACTGAAGTTATCTACATCTTTAAAACAAATCCACACAGTGCTTCAACTGAAAGACTCCTAAGAAACTCTATGGGAGGAGTATTTCTTCTCATATTTCATATCATATCATAGTATCATCAGGGTTGGAAGAGACCTCACAGATCACCAAGTCCAACCCTTCCTCTTGATCTTAAGCCCTGCCTAGTCATGGACTTCCAGTAACCATAACTGGGAAGTCAGTCACACAGTGGAGAACTAACCAGCAATGAGGAAGTTCAGAGACAATCTTTTTATCTAACAAGCAATGGAAAAAACACCCCACAAGAAACAACCCATCCCCACACTCCAGATTTATTATTCCCTTTCCTGGATTAAGGGTTAACTCATCTTGGTTACTGTTCTGCATCTGTCACATAACTGGTTTGGTAACACAAAATGGAACAATTTCTGATCACCGACCTCACAGCTACATACTGGGAGAGGAGGGCAAGTAAGGTAAGATGGATGTGTTAGGAAGGTTACTACTTTGATAGGACTGCTAGATAGTATGTCATGCTACCATTCACCACCTCTAAGGAATTTCATTTTAGGAATATAGAAAAGATGAAGAAAGATGGCAGCAAAGAGAAAGAAAATCTGAATTAAAAACAGAATTCAGCAGGAATAAGGAGAAAAGAAGCTATCTCCTTATTCCAAGTTGCATCATATTTTTCTTCCTAATGAAAGCAGCAGATGCAGCAAACTAGCTTTATGAGAATGGCTGGTAAAAAACACATCAGTGACACTCATTCTTCTCAAATGGCTGCACTGAAGTGAAGGATCACTGTAACAGTCTGTAGATACCAACTTATAATGTGTTACTCAATGGCAAAGAGAACTCCCTGTTTGTACTACAATGACTGCTGAACCTGAGGAAGAGTACAGGTACAAACCAAACTGCTTCCCTGTCTAAGGACTTGACTCCATTATAGTACACAATATCAGTTTAAGTGAGTCCATAGCTAATTTCCTATTAATTCACTAGTAGTTATTAACTACCAAATATTTTCTTACCTTGAAAAATGATTGCTTTATGTCTTGTCCCAGTCTCTCTGACATTTTACCCATGTTGTCTGACATTTTAGTCATTCCCTCTGCCAGGCTGTCAGGGAGAGACTTGACTGCATTTGATACATTTCTCATAGAGTTACGCAGTGGGTTTACAAATGTGTCCATCTGAAGGGGAAGATGTTTAACCAGAATTGTGTAATCTATGAGGACACCAGCATATTAATGCACTATGAGAAGTATCACACAGTTCCAGAGAACAATAACATAAATAACAACTCAAATTACTGAACTTCATTACAGAATGCGGGATAAAGTTTTAGCCTTACTTTAATTTGGATTTCCTGTTCCTCACAGCCTACTGTAACTATTTATATCTTTCAACAGATTTTTTTCCTGAGTCATTTCAATTTCCCATTCCTCAGCTTTTCTTAGCTTCAATTTGTTTTCCTTTTCTTCTCCATTCAAAGCCATTTCTCCCTGCCAAGCTTCCTGTTTCCAGATGTCTCACTTCAGGCTTTCAATTCCTCATCTTTGAAATATGCCTCTTTCGAATGGTAATGGAGTAATGTGCTTTAATATCATGGCAAGCATAATTAAACCCACAGTATTTCCATAGAAACTGTTACAATTTGCCTTTCAGTATACATTCTACATTCTGTCCAGAGGCACAAATACTAGCATCATGCCCTGAATTTATGAAGAAGCTGATAAGCTGGAAATCAAATCTTACTCAGTCATTACATAAACCTCAATAAATATTTAGCTGTTTCACTGTTAAATACTCCAGGAACACAGGAAGAATAACTTGAAGTGACAATATAGTTACAGATGCTGTTTATATCAAAAAATCACTAAAAGTTGAGAAATAGCTGTATTTGCAAAGCAGACACCCACACAAAGTGGTCAACTGAACAAAGAGTCACTTGTCTAAAGAAAGTTCTGGTGGCTTATAAAAAAAAGAAGGTGCACAGCTCAAAATTCTGAATCATTACAATGGCTAAACACATCAACACACGCTTTTGGAGGGAAATGCATTTCATCTTTTGGATTGAAGAATGGAGAGCATGGTAACAGCAGCAAATACAGAGAAAAGAATTGAAAAAAAAGAAAATTAGAAGGAATGATAAAGAAAAAAAAAACACCAAAACAACAACCAAAAAGGTCACAGATGCCTGACAGAAACTAACTTTCAATGAACACAAATTAGCCTTTGTGCAATACATAGTGTCTGATTTGAAAAACTTACCCTGTTGTCATACAAGTAAATTTAGCTGCTATAAAAAGGGTATATCTTTGCTTCCATATGTGCTCAGATACTTTGACACTCAACACATTAAAGCAGCTCATTTGCAAGTTGTTTTGAAAATGCTACATAGCAGTTTAGTATCAGTTCAACATCTCTGCTTATTGCAATCACTGCACTAATAAATGCCATAAAGTTCCCTTGAGAGTGCAAAACATTCTTACCTTTCGTGCAAAATCTCCCTTCCCTTTGCTGTAAGCTTTATTCTCCAGGAAGTCATACACATAATGGGCTAAAGCTGGAGAAGCCTTCATCATTTCAGGGTTTAACAAGAGCTGAGTAAAACGAGTTTTAAGAAGTGCTTTTTAATAAATAATGAAAAAGGCCACATCATTCAATTCAGTACAAGTTTGCCATGCACAGACACAGTGCATTAATGCAATATACTTGTTCTTACTTTATTCCAAGATCACACTATTCTCAAGAAGAAAACAACATACTTCTTGGTAATTTCAGCAACTTCAACTAGCATGTTAATCATAGCATCTCACAAAAAAATACCCACACATTCAAAAATTAACAGTTGAACTATCTCTCAAACTCCCAAGAATAAAAGCAAACCCAAACCAACCAACTCAACCCAACAAAAAGCATCAAAACAAATAAACTTCAGCAGGCTGAAAAAAAAAACCCAAAACCCACAAATCTGTGACTGTAAAGATATTGCTGATAAAAATGGCCACATACCTCAACAGGAAAACAAAAACCTCTAAACAGAGGAATCAACTGTCACATAATTTTGTGTTCATTATTTATTAATACATCCATTCATTTGGTTAATATAATTTGTGCACTAAATGACCAGAAAGTCCCTATGAAGTTAGACAACTTTATTCCTTTAACTGATCTCATAAAGACACTATCTGAACAGATTAGCTATGTGGCTGTTTAATACTCACAGAACAGATACCACACCAGTTCTTATGCAACAGAAGAAAGTAACCACAAATATGAGGATAATGAAAGAAAGTTCGGTTATGTAGACCCTAAAACCAACACAGCTGAAACTTCATCAGCTCAGAAAAGCTGGGTCAGAACCATCTGAGAACAATGAAACAGTAAAGAAAAGGTAAACTTAGAAGTTCTTATATTGTTCACCCACAATACAGTAGCATGTTTTGTACCTCAGAAAAAAGAACTCCAACCTAGAACACAACCAATAAAACCCCATAACAGCTTACCTGCAAATAGGCATTTAAATCTTTCTTCCTCTTTTCCAAAAAGTCTCTGTCCATATTGTTGAATGTCTTTTTGCCAGGAAGTTTCAGAATATTTGCAAGGTTTTCGAACTAGAAGAGAGAGATAATTTTCTTGTTCTGTTTCTGAAGAGCTTCAAATCACCATATTAGGTCAGAAGCTACAGAGGTCACTACTTTCATCTCTTCTATATAACACCTGACAACTCCTGCATCAAGCCCAGAACTAGATTTCTTGAAAGAAAAGGTAGGCCATCAAGAACACACACAGATGAATTCTCAAGAGACCGTTGAGTGCAAAATTTCATTTGTGAATATGAATCTGATACTCACTTTTGAAATACAGACTAGTATAGTGTGCAAATTATTCCTGTTGTCAGGTCAGAAAGGTTTAGGATCAGGATTTATCATTGCTATTTGTACAGAAGTTAGCAGGGTTATAAGACTATATCAAGAGAACTTGTAAATCTTCCTAGAACATTTTGCCTTTCCTCTCCTGATCAAACCTAGTAAGGACATACTACGTTTGTATCCCTGGAGTGATTGGCTTCACTCATTCTACGAAGTTTATGGTCCTATGCTCAATATGCCATCACCTGTGTTTTGTCTCCAAGTAATGACAGTGACTGGCACTGGCTCACACTGCTTTAATTTTACAGATAGAAAACCAAGTCTTCAGGGAAATGGCAGGGAAAGAAGAGGCCCTAACACTTAAGAAGGTTAAATATATCTGCTACAATGCACAAAAAATAAGAAGTATAAAATTCAAAGATTTAGGATTATCCACACAGAACCCAGGCTTCCTGTAAATCATAAGCAGTATTCTAAAGGAGGCAGAGAAAGAGTCAAGTGTTCAGGCTTTAAGCAACAACCTGGAAAAAAGGTTGTATCCTTTTCTCTCTAAGGACCACCATGAAATTGCAAATTTAATGAGACACTGATTTCATTCAGTCTCTGCAAGGGGTCTTTTTGCAAAGACATTCTTAAACTCTGGAAAGGTCACAAAGGTCACATTGCATTTATGGCCTGAGGAAGCACCAAACAATAATTCCAACTTTCCAAATACAATCCCCTTGCAAACAGGTCACAGGCGAAAATAACTGAACAGAAAGTGGTCTAGTTTTCATTTGGATACTTTTATCTACGCGGAAGCAATGTAAGCAAAGAACAGCCTCTAGTTTAAATACAGATATCTAATTCAAATCATTCAAAAATGATACTCATTACATGACTGACTAAAGAAAACAGTGTGAATCTATATGGTATTTTAAGGGAAAAAAGCTCATACAGGTACAGTACAGAGTTACTTGATCCAATGGAATCGAAGGTAGCTATTTTCTCTGATAAACTAACAAGAAGGGTGTTCAGTGTGACATTCCTGTGCCTACAAATTGTGTAGGAACTGTCAAAACAAAGCAAAACCAATGGGAGCTTCTGAGATGCTACAATGAAACATGAGAATTTCTTTATTTTTTATAATCTCAGTGTTGGAGGATATGTTTCAATTTTCTGTAAATTTGAAAGGACTCACATTAGCAACAAGAAATTTTTGAGCTTTCATATTCTGTACATTTTTGCTTCTGTCATTTTTTTCTAGTCTTTTACTGGTAGATTAGTTTGAAATGATTGCCCAATATCAGCAGAACATTAACTCACTGTAAGGTCAGGGAACTTACACCTTCTACCAACAAGTCAGAGATTATTCAAAAAAGTTAATTTAAAAAATAACAACAAAATAATAAATCTGAAGTACAAAAATTGGTACTTGAAATTTACTGACAGCACGCTAAGATAATCAGAAATTCAAAAGAATGTCAGGCTTGGTTTGTAATAGAAATGTTCAACAGTGTTTGCTTTTTTAATTAAAGCCTTTTCCACTTTTACTGCTGTTGTGACTTCACAGTGCTCACCTCTGCCCACACAGAATTTGCTCTCTATGCCTATCTATTAATAAACAAAGCAGAGGGATGCAATCCCACACATCTGCTTGGTTCAGAAGTTACACAGCCAAATCTGACTTCTCCATAGGCTTGGTTTAAAAGCACTGCACTTTAACCACTTTTTGTGTCAGCTTGTTTTTCGTACCGGTCGATGACTTCCAAGTCTCTTTTATTTTAGGAGGGTGAAGAGTCTGAGAATACAAGTACACCAATAGAAGGCAGACTGTCTAGCAGGACACTGAACTGCAAATAGCTGCCCCTTTTGAGACCTCACACTTTTACTTAGTATTTCCTTATAACTTCACTTAAAACTTAAATACCTATTTCCCACGCACAGTTTTTATTTCTTAATCTCTGTGACAAATATAACAAATGAAAAATGCCAGCATTTGAGATCAATAACATTTCCTGGCTGACGGACCTGCAGTTGTTCAGCCTGCAGAAGGCAAGACTAAGGGGACACCTGATAGCAGCCTTCCAGTACCTGAAGGGGGCCTACAAGGATGCAGAAAGATCGTTTACAAAGGCCTGTAGTGATAGGAAAAGGGGGAATGAATTCAAACTAGGGAAGAGTAGATTTAGATTGGGATTTTGGAACAAGTTATTTACCATGAGGGTAATGGAACACTGGAACAGACTGTCTGGGGAGGTAGCTGGGGCTGCATCCTTGGAGATATTCCAGGTCAGGTTCAACAGGGCTCCGGAAAACCTGATCTAACGGAGAATGTCCCTGTTCACTGCAGGGTGGTTGGACTAGATGACCTTTCGAGGACCTTCAAACCTAAACCATTCCATGATTTTCAAGTAAAATTAAGCAAAGGGGGTGTGGGAAGGGAAAGCTAAATCACACTTTCTTTCATCAGTGCAATTATACAGTTATCAGATGTAAACCATATAAATGTGGACTTGTAATCTGCTCAATGCAAATAATGTTATGATACAAATGGTTAAAAAGTACTCTTCTATGGAAAATAATACAGTCCTCCAATTCTTAGGTTTGAGAAAGCAAATGCTCATTCCATACCATCATAGAGAAAGAAGTACCTTTCAAAGAACTCTTTAAAGATATTTATGAGAATTATTACCTGTTCAGTGATCCTCATGTGAAAGTCATGGAAGTCACTGTAGCGTCGATATGTCTTCCACGTCTCTTCGCTGTTTGGAGTTCGCCGCTGGACTGTGATGGCATACAGTGCATACGTCTTGCCATGGTCGTTACACACTCCTGCCACAGCATATGGGTCATAGTCAGCATAGACTAGTAGTTTGAAAACAAAAATAAAAGAGGAACAAACAGAAAGAAGGAAGACGAAAGGACACAAACATGAAGCAAAGAAATGTCTGGAATGACAGACTTGAGACAAAAATGGACATGCAAGCAGAAGAATAAGCCATCCCTTTATCCAAAACACTATGCAGGTGATTCCCTCCAGAAACTTACTGTGCAAACTTAAACATAGAGATTAAGCAGCCTCACACAAGTTTCACTGACATGCAGAGGAAAGAATAGAAAAGGTTTTCGACTTGTAAAATTGAGTAGATCTTTAAAAAACAATTTTCAACTAACTCAAGATATGGGTGAAAGGCAGCTGTGAAAACAGAAGAAACTCCAGTCTGCAAAGTACTTTAATGATATTGCAAGTCTGTCCATCAAAAAAAAATAAAATACACCCCACTGTGAATACAAAAGGTAGTGCTAGCAAGCTGTAAGGATTTGGATTTGTTATTAACATCAGCAGTTCATTAATAACTGGAAGACAAAAGATACCTCCAGAAAAACAGAGACTTGTATTTCTCATTTGCAAACGAGGTGAAGAGGGAGAGAGAGTTTAATATTACCTTACAATGTGAACCTGTACATATGCACTTGTGAAGTGCAATGAGAGCAAGTGTAGAGTCCTGCACATGCGGTGAAACAACATCAGGCACCAGTACAGATATGGGGCTGACCTGCTGAAAAGCAGCTCCAGAGAGAAAGACCTTGGAGTCCTACTGGACAGTAAGAAATCTATGGCACAGCAATGTGCCCTTGTGGCCAAGAAGGCAAATGGTAGCCTGGGACACGATAATAAAACTGTGTAAGGCAGGTCTAGGGAGGTTTTCCTTCCCCTCTGCTCTGCCCTGGTGAGACCACACCTGGAATACTGTGTCCAAGTTTTGGGTTCCCCAACTCAAGAAAACCAGGGACCTACCTACTGGATAGAGTCCAGTGAAGAGCTAAAAGGACGATTAACAGACCTGAACATCTCTCCTATGAATAAAGACTGAGAGAACTGCGACTGTTTAGTCTTGACAAAAGAAGGCTGAGAGGGATCTTATCAATGTCTATAAATATCTGAGGGGTGTATGGCAAGAGGAAGAGAACAGGCTCTTTACAGTGGCACCTGATAATGGGACAAGGAATAATGGATATAAGCTAGAACACAGGAAATTCTACCTCAACACAAGGAGAAACTTCATTACTGTTAGGGTGATGGAACACTGTAAGAGTCTGCCCAAACAGGTTGTGGAGTCTCCTCTGGAGATTTCCAAAGCCAACCTGGATGTGTTCCTGTGTGGCCTGTTCCAGGCGATGCTACTTTGGTAGGGGGCTTGGATTCGATGACCTCTGAAGGTCCCTTCCAACCCTAAACACTGCAATACCCCTGGTTCCAGTGGGGTACTATGGATTCAGAGTCAAGATGATAGTTACTAACACACATTGCCATCAAGATTGCAAGTTTGTCATAATTTGTGTGGTTTCATGTTCACCTTTTTTCTTAAATCAAAATGAGACATCTAAGTTTAATTCAGAAAAAAATAATCACATGCCATTTTGATTTTTTTTTTTTCAAGTTGTGATTCTTAACTTTTATATTAGTTTTCACCATCTGTGAGGACTGACTACATGAGACTTGGATTGCAGCATGCTCTCATACTAGGTTGGAGTAACAGTTTAATTAAAATGTCAAGTAACTGAATTCTTGCTCACAGCTCAACTGTCTGCTATACAAAGTCTGCTGAGCAGTAAGATCTACCCAAAAAAAAGAATCTGAAGATCAATTCACAATTACCCAGTACAAGCTCATCTAATTAGAATATTTACAAGTAATACGTGAGATATTTTTATTGTTTACAGTCAGGCAATAAAAATATTTGTTACTAGGCTAACTTTTCAAAAGATAACCAGAAAGTCACCATCTTAAGGACTGAAGTTACTATCTTATATTAAATCATTATGGAAAGTTAGAAGTGTGACTACAGAGACATCTTCCACAACTTACTCTTTAACTAATGGCTAAAACAAATGATAATTTATATTAACTTATATTAATCAATAGCACTCCAAAGGCAGGAAATTTAAGAATTTAAGTCAGATATGAAGCTGACCTACAGCATCAGTTCTGTATGGCCTTCTATGGGAAATACAAACTCAAATGTTCCGTGATGTTAAAATAAATGAAAGAATTAGGATTTCTGAGGTCTTTCATATTAAATCAAAATAAATGGTGGAAAACAAGTAGCAGCCATAACAGATTTGCTTACCAGTATCTGAGATGTATGCATGCAGTTGAACAGTCTCATCAGATGGGACATTTGAAAGGTCATCCAAGGACTGCAGGATGGGAGAAGAGACACAGAAAATAGGCAACAGAGTAAGATCACAGATCCATCTTATTTGAGAGCCTCTTTTCATTCATCTATTCAGTTTTCAAACTTTCACTAATAGAATAGCTTAATACACTTTAACAATGCAAATACATGTTTGTATTACCTGGTCACTAAAACTACTCTTTTACACACCGCGTAAGACCCTTCATTTCCCCCGCCAGTTGCAGTTTCACAATCATAGAATCAGACAGGTTGGAAGAGACCTCCAAGATCATCCAGTCCAACCTAGCACCCAGCCCTAGCCAATCAGCTAGACCATGGCACTAAGTGCCTCATCCAGGCTTTGCTTGAACACCTCCAAGGACAGCGACTCCACCACCTCCTTGGGCAGCCCATTCCAATGACAAATCACTCTCTCTCTGAACAACTTCCTCCTAACATAGAGCTCTAACATAAGTACAGTACTTTCTCTGACCTAGTCTATGTTTAAGTGACTGTTGGAGAGCAGTAACCTATAAGGAGAAATAACCTGTAAGGTGTGTTCTATACTGCAGTGTCTGAGCCAAGTATCACCTGTGAGCAGCAGGCATTTGTGGATTGTTGGATAAGTGCCTGGTATTCTGAGAGCTCTAGGACTTGATTATCAGTAAGATGGAAGGGAGGGTATTAAAGAAGACAGCTAACCATCAACTGCTCTAGTATTATTTGCTATAAAATACTAACATGAAATTACTGTTACTTTTAAAAAGGCAGTATTATTTATCTTCCTGCTCCCCTTTACTGCCACTGACAGTTTAGTTCTCTTCCAGATAACAGAATGGGATTCAAGCTGACAAATACAAATGACTGCCAGAAACTCAGCCCAGCCATTTCTGCTACCATTCAAGGTCTTGGATATGCAACACATGTGTAACTATTTATTCAATACAAAAGCACTAAAGCTCAGTTATGAATCCACTTAGATGAAATCTGCAAGAGTCTATAAATATTCACAATGCTTTTATACCACTTCAAATACACCTTACTGGTTTGATCTACTACATTAAAGTGTCAAACTGAAAGGCAGAAATGATGAAAATGATTTTGTAAAATAACTTTTCCTCAAAATAGCTTTGAGCCTCTCTTCCATATAACCTTAAAACACACCCTTAGAATGAAAATATAAATTGTAGGCAATGTATTGTGTGATAGAAGCTTAAGAAAAGAGTCAGTTGCTGTGGCAAGGCACTTTACAGCACCGATTAACACAAATAGAAATGGCTGAAATTTGAACAGATAGCACATACTCATATTTAATATACCCTAATATCTTTGGCATTAGGAATAACCGCAGGAATAGAAGTAATTAAAAAGCAAAAATACCACACTCCAACCCAATCTTATTTAATACACTGTCATTAACTGAAAGTACAGAAATTCCCTGACCTTTGAAGTAACCTTTCCAAGGTCTATTTTTCTTCATGTAACTGACTAACACGAGGGAGCAAAACTATGTGTACAGAAATTTACTTTCGACATGGAATTCAGCCAGGAAAAACTAATCTACCAGTATTCAAACACCTGTAAAAGCACAGAAACCCCTGAACAATATGGACTGCAGAAAGCAAAAGTTCTTCTGCATAAACAGAGATTATGCATTTCTGCTAGAAAGTTCTTCACTCTATAAAAATAAATGTAGTATTTTGCAAATGCCCTTTTCACAACAGTAAAACTCAAGACTTTGAATTTTCCCATGCAAGTATTTATTTTTATTCCTTCAGTGCTTGATAAAGGATTTAAGAATTTCCAGCTTAGTTTATAAAGGTCACATGAGACCAAGCAGCAGACAACCACTAGATGAGACACTGAAATGTCAAATCTCCATCTATAAAACCTGTCTTTGTAATGCGACAACATTCATAGAAAGTGTGCTTAAGAGATATTTGAAAGATCTCTTAAGAGATTAGTCAATTAAAACAATCTCTTGTGAAGGGATACCAGAATTGTATGCAAATTTATGAAAACATGGCTAAAATAAGTTTTTCTTCTGCATCTAACAAGAGTTTGCATAAATTCTGTTGGCTATCTCTTCTCTTTGTATTTCAAAGTGTAAATGAGAGAACAACAGACCTCCATGAACAATCCTCACATGCAAACATTTATGTTAAATGTATTGCTTCACAGAATAAGCTCTATTCCCCTGCATGCAGGCATGACATTCATGCAGCTAGAGCATCTTCCAAGAATTAGAAATGTCTGTGAATCACAGTAAGCCAGGAATCAAAGAATGTTAGAGGTTGGAAGGGACCTCTAGAGATCATCTAAGTCCATCTCCCCTGCCAAAGCAGGATCACATAAGGCAGACCACTCAGGAACCAGGAGGGTTTTGAAAGTCTCCAGAGAAAAGAGACTTCACAACCTCTCTGGGTAGCCTGCTCCAGTCATTCTCACCACAAAGAAGAGTCTGCTTGTGTTGAAGTGGAAACCCCTGTGTTCCAGCTTGTACCCACTGATCCTTGTCTTATCAGCAGGCACCACTGAAAAGACTGGCACCTTCATCTTCACACCCACTCCTCAGACATTCACATATGTTTTTAAGACTCCCCTATAGTCTTCTCCCATGACTGAACAGCCCCAGCTCTCTATATTTCTTCATAGGAGAGATGTTCAAGTGCCCCCAGCCACCCTTGTAGCTCTCTGTTGGACTCTCTCCGGCAGTTCCATCTCTCTATAACTGGGGAGCTCAAAACTGGTTAGAGCATTCCAGGTGTGGTCTCACCAGGAAATTGCATACAGATTGCGAACTTTACTAGAACAAAGAGATTAGGAAAAATACTCTCATAGCACAGTTGAGACCTGTGTATCTTGTAGTTCAGCTACATAGAGTCTAAAGAAACAGGTCAGAGGGAAGAAAACATATGAAAATTTGTTATTTTTGGTTTTTAAATAACAGTGATTTAATTTTCAGTTTGAAATATTTTAAACCCAGTAAGATCTATGATGGACAGACTATTTGGAAAATGTCTGGTAGAAGTAGGTATACAGTTCTCTTCACACATATGGAAGCATCAGTACATGCAGGAGCATGTTTCCAATAGTTAAGTATATTTATGTACCGAAGAAAAGACTCCCACCAACTGAGTCAGACAGGAATTGCTTAAGAAATACCAAAAACTTGGTCAGAGCAGAAAACAGAGATTCATATGTAGAATATAACTCCAGATACTTGTTTCTAAATGAAGTCTTAACTCAAAAATAGAAATCTTTAAAAAGAATAATAAAAATTTAAGTGTCTCATGTACACTCTATTTTAAATGAATCCCTTGAGATTTCAAATATTTTTTTTCTCTCCTACTATAACCTAACTTCAAATTTATGACTATTTGGAAAATCTAACAGGGACAATACAGTATGTTCTGCATGAGTTAACTAGAGATTATTATAATTTTTGTGAGAAACAATGTAAAAATGTCATTAACAGAGAGAAGCACAAAAGGGAAAGCTTTATTTCACAGATTGATACCTTAAGTGTTTCAATTTAATTCAAGAACCTTTTTCAGAAATTAAACTGCAGCAAGCTAAAACCTATAACATATCTAATTTAAACCAATTTATTACATTTCCCCTACTGTTGGAGAAAAAAACATGAATTAAAAAAATCCAAGCACTTACCAGATTTATGCTGCCAGTAGGAGATCCATTAAAAGATTCTGGAAGCAGTGAGGAAGGGGAAAGTTAAAAACAGGTTGGAAGATTGGAAGATTTTTTTTTTCCTCCATGTAAGGCTATATACAAGAAATAAAAATGCAGTGATAAACCATTATAGAAAATAATGGACAGCTGTGGCATTGGGCAAAATGTTGCACCCAACATAAAAGCACGTCAAGTTTCCAACAAAGACACCTAAAGGAAAATGTAAGTAAGTTTAAAAAGCTACAGTTGTAAAATGAGCAGTCCAAAAAACCCTTTCCTTTTTAAGTCTATCTTTCTTTCATTCAGGAGTCAGTTTAACAGTAAACCAGTTTCCATTACATTTGTACTTCAGTTACAGTATCACAGTCTCACAGTATCACCAAGGTTGGAAGAGACCTCATAGATCATCAAGTCCAACCTGTTACCACAGAGCTCAAGGCCAGACCATGGCACCAAGTGCCACATCCAACCTTGCCTTGAACAGCCCCAGGGACGGCGACTCCACCACCTCCCTGGGCAGCCCATTCCAGTGTCCAATGACTCTCTCAGTGAAGAACTTTCTCCTCACCTCGAGCCTAAACTTCCCCCGGCGCAGCCTGAGGCGGTGCCCTCTCGCTCTGGCGCTGGCCACCTGAGAGAAGAGAGCAACCTCCTCCTGGCCACAACCACCCCTCAGGCAGTTGTAGACAGCAATAAGGTCACCCCTGAGCCTCCTCTTCTCCAGGCTAAACAATCCCAGCTCCCTCAGCCTCTCCTCGTAGGGCTGTGCTCGAGGCCTCTCACCAGCCTCGTCGCCCTTCTCTGGATACGCTCAAGCATCTCGATGTCCCTTCTAAACTGGGGGGCCCAGAACTGAACACAGTACTCAAGGTGTGGTCTAACCAGTGCAGAGTACAGGGGCAGAATGACCTCCCTGCTCCTGCTGACCACACCATTCCTGATGCAGGCCAGGATGCCATTGTCTCTCTTGGCCACCTGGGCACACTGCTGGCGGGTATCAATCAGCACCCCCAGAATTACTGAGAATAATTAAATTGCTTTATAAATCCACATCTCTTATGTACTTTCAAACTCCATTTCCAGATTAAGAATATAATGATACATTAAAGCAACTCAAACATGTTAAAGAGCTTCAAATATTGCTGAATAAAAGATGACAATGAAGAGTCCCACACTTACTTTATGGACGCTCTTTTTACCAAAACTCAACAACAACAACAAAAAAAGTAACATGCATGAGGTTAATGAAGTGACTACAGCAAAAAAAAAAAAAAAATTCCCAAAATACAAGGAGGAAAAATTAATTTGAAAATCAGAGATAGTACAAGAACTTTCATAGAAGACCAGATTGGAAGGGACTTCATAGACGGTGTGGCCCAATCTTTCTTGGCTAAAGCATGGTCTAGACAAGACAGTCCAGCATCTTCTGCAGCTGAACCTGCATAGTGCCCCAATGCAGGGAAGTGCTGTAGTTACCAAGGAAGATAATTTGAAGATTTTCCAAAAACAGGCCAAAAAGAGGTTACAGCCCATGACGATGCAGATCCATCTGCTCCCGGCCCAGCCAAAATGACAACATTAAAACTATGACTTAAAACACTCTGTCCATTGAGCCATGTTCCTCTAAGCCCTTCTGCAAGCAACTCTCCACATCTGATTTAACTGCTTCATGAACAAAGATGATGAGTAATGCCCAACTCCCTGGCTCTGGTCTCATGCTGAGTGGCATTCTCTGCCCATCCCCAGCCCATAGAGGAATTGTGGAATTGCCCAGCCCACTCCTCACCTGCCTGAGATAAACCAGTGTCCAAATGAGCTTGTATACCATGCATTTGAGTTCTTAAAAAGCATGGATCATTTTATTTCCATATTAAAGCAGAAAAAGGAAAGGTCCCAAGAAATCCCCCTTAGCTCACCTCCTTCACCATCATCTGATCCTCTGAAACTCGGATCCTTCAGCATATCCAGCTCAGCCAACATACGCACATACAGCGCGTTCTGTTTGAACGAAGGGTAAAACCTTTCATCTCGCAGCATCAATTCATACACCTAATTGAAACAAAAATATCAACCTGAGAAACACTTACTACACTTCTTAACTCATGAGACAAGCTTTCAGAAATTCTGTATCTGTGCATCCTATCATGCATCTCTGGGCTTCCTAAAAGAAGTATTGTGAAATTTCAATTTACTCTTCATAGAAAGGTTGTGAGAACTAACAGTGCCAGAAGTACAAACAGTCTCAGAAAACACCTAACTAGTGAGACATGCAGGCATAGGAAGGGAAGTAGCAGATTAACTGTGTATTTTTCCCTTCTCTCCTCTTAACCCTTCTAATTCCACAAAACACATGTGGTTACTATCCATTTCACCACAGGTTCTCCCTGTTTCACACTCAGTTGATAAATTACAAATGCAAGCCCCCAAACATTTAGGGGGAGTGGTGAAAAGAGGGAAAGGAAGGGAGGGATGCTACTGCATGCTACTTGTCCACAGACTTCCAGTCCAGTCATTACAATATAATCCTAAATCACAAAGATCTAACCGTACTACCTCAAAAAGTCTTCTATATAGCCTATAGAGTATATATATATATAAACACATATATATATGTAGTAGAATTAATTCGTAATGTTTGGGTATTCATGTCTAGAATATTTTAATGATTGTTTGTTGCTGGGTTTGGGATTTTTTTCGTAGAACACTTGGTATAAATGTTATCACCTGGTAAGACTGGAAAAAAATTTCCTGCAGGTTTAAGTTAGTTTCTTGTGCAAAATGATGATTTTTATGCTCTTCAGCAGAAATCACACACAACACCCTTCTCATCTACTCTGGGCAATTCATGTTTCACAAGGTGTTTTTATTAGTCTTAAATGTAGGTCTCAAGTGCAATAAGAGTTATTCTATGTTCTACTGATCACGTAACTAATTTTTACCATGAATGAGAACGTTAAGTTAATGACTTAAAGGAAAAAAACAATTAGACTGGGTATATAATTTAATGGCAAAATATTAATTATTCATTAAAAATAGATTTGAGTGATAAAGTCTTTGTATGCAGGTAGTAAAAAGACTTGTTTTATCTTCAGCGCTTTGAAGAAGCAAGTGCTACACTGTGCAGGCTAGCAGAAACAACAGTGGATTAAACTTTTCCAAAGACAGACTTTAATATGGCACCATGAAAAGACCTACCTTTGAAAAAGAATTAAAACTGGTCCAAAAATTGTACCACTTCATTATTCTACACACATACATTTCTTAAGCTGATACATAAACACAAATGATAATCCCTTAATTCTAAACTGTGCTTCTTATTTCATATAGGTCACACACTCCTCCTGCCCACTGTCTTGAAAACCATGGACTACGTACAGCTGAACAGAAATTGACAATTTAGAGTATAATGTTTACAGAATAGGAAACTGGTAAAACAGGTTTTAAGTTTCAGATGAGTTCCTTCCTCTTTTTTCAATGTCTATAGTGATGTTTGATATTCAACAGCAATAAAACATCTTACAAAATATAGGATGAATACAGTATACCTTTCTCTGAATGTCATCAAAGATTTCAGGTGTTGGATCCTCATGGTTCAGTGTTTCTGCCAGTTTTGCTACTAAGTTGTCATCAATATTAACTCTTGGAGATGCCTGCCACAGAAATCTAAATCAACTTTTGCAGCACAAAAAAGAGAAAGTTTCTATTTTCACAAATAGAATCCAGTAAAATTCTGCAATTCTTCTTGCTAAGCATCTCTAGAAAACACAACAGATGTCAAACTCCCTCCTCTCCCTAAAGTTCAGAATTTTTATTAAAACTCACAAGTTTCACGATTCAATAAAACACAAATCACCTCAACAACAATTTTTTTAGGTATTTTAAAGCAATACCTAAACCAGGTTTACTCAGCCTTAAAGACAGATTTTGTTTATTTATGAGTAGAAATACCTAGACTCAGAAATGAAGCAGAAGTCAATAAGGAAGTAAATTAATGAAGTCCTGAAACACCTGAGAAAAGACTAACAGTTTGTCAACTCTGCGAACATCTGGAAGAATTATCATGGTAGCTATTTATGCAGACCAGCTACCAGCATACTAAACTCTATCACTCATCAGATTCCCAGTCATTCTTTGGGCATTTCAAACTCCTGCTCATTAAACATCCTTTCAGATGGGCCCAAGTTCACTTGTTTGCCTCACTTTTTGTAACGGAGTTAAGCCAGCACTGAACCAGACCCAACACAGCTCATTAGATAGCACAGCTGAGAGGCAGAGTTTACCCACTCTGGAATACATCTAGCATTAGGTGGCTTCTGACTTCAAACTGGCAAGCATTCAGTCAGCTCAAAAACCCATCAGAGCAAGTTCCACACAGCCCACCATGTGGATGGACGACTGAGGTGAAAAAACAAAGTGAAAGAAATGATGCAGAAAGGAGCTTCACAATATATTTGAGGGGTAATTTGTGGAGGGAAGGGTTTGAGTGAGTTGAGAGGTGCTTTTTATGTATGCACAAATTCAGAACAAAGAGGCTTTGTCAACACGAGTTGACAAGTGTTTCCTTTCACCAGAAGACTCCATTATTACAAGACTACATGAAACGTTCAGGCTTAGCCTACTTAAAGGCACCTAACGGTGATATCTGAGCAATTTACAGAGATAATCCCAAAGAGGCACAGAAAGTTACTTCACTTGAAAACTCAATCTTACTTCAAGTTTGTAAAAACACTGAGTTGCATTTAGATAAAAAACAAACCAACAACCACAACAGAAAAGTTATTCTTGGGGTGTGAGGGAGTTGAGGGTAGAGTGAAAAGAATGGAAAGGACATCACATGCAAAGAGACAAAATGTCTTATTCTGTCTCCATATTTTCTCAAGTTAATTCTAGAAAGTCAGCTTCTGAGGAACATACTCAGTGCATCTGAAGGGACAGTCAGTGCCAATATGAGGTTTTTTAAATAGACAGGGGAGAAAAAAAAAGAAAGAGGAATTTTTTTTTTTACTGTTTGACATAAGGAGAGTGAAGATACACAACTAGAAGCTCAAACATCAACCTGTAAGCAAATCACATCTATTTCACATTAAGGTAGCCTTGGAACTACCCAAGAAGCACATGTACAAAGAATAAACTCCAAACAATACAGAAATAAGTTATTCCAACCTTTTCTGATAAATATTGCTCATAAACTCCAAAAGCAGCTGCTCTTAATAGACCCTTGGTTTGATTAGTCTGGTGTTTTCCATCTTTCTGCCGGCTTTGAAGTACCTCCAGCTGTTGCTGTGCCGTAACCCTGTATCCTTCCACTGTCATCCAGAAAAACAGATGTGCTTGGCCACCAGTCTGCTGCATGTAATCTACAGAAAAAACCACCACACAGACACAGTCCTTGTTGTGCACCATGGAAAAAGAAGTCTCTATGATGTCAATGTCAAGATCTGGTTAAGTATTTTGAATATTTGTCATCTAGTCTGAAAATAAGAAATTCCATACACATATTGGTAATCATCAGCAAACAAAAATGGGAGCAGAGTCGGAGAACTAAGCACTGAATCCTGAACTGCACATACATAGAAGTGAATTCATCATTAATGTGTTCATGTAACAGGTCTGTACAGCTGAACACAAGCTGAGTGGAAGACCAAACTGGAGTACTACCTAATCATGTATACAGAATCACAGAATCATTTAGGTTGGACAAGACCTTTAAAATCACATTCAATTCATTAATCTAACACTGACGAGCCATGTCCCTCGACACCACACTTACACATCTTTTAAATATCTCCAGGGATGGCAACTCAGCCCCTTTCCTGGGCAGCCCCCTCCAATGATTAACAGCACTTTCAGTGAAGAGACTGTGCAGTGACAGACCAAGACACACTGCAAGAACAGTCCTATGGAGAGGTCAGTGTTGGAAGAAACTTGAAACAAGCTTTTGTAAGTACCGAGTATGGCATTCTGAACCGTTAAAGACTGATTCACAAAAAAAAAAGGTTTTGGTTCCCTCTGGCAAGGGACTTATCCATATTTAGCTCACAGTAAATTATAATTACTGATTTCAAGAGCAAGTCTTGTGAGTTAGAATATTCTTTTATGAATAAAGAAGATCAGATAGATTAACACTTACCCATAAAAAATTGTAGTGCAACATTGTCTACCAGAATATGGTCCAAAGGGACTGTGCAAAGTTTTCCAAAGTTTGCTGCCAGTTTCACAGTATCTATTTCCTGTAAGAAACAGTTCAGTGCTTTATATTTCTAATTAGCTTTCGAAAACTTCTATTTGCTACAAAGCAGACATAATAAAAATAGTTTACATTACAAAAAAACCAAAGCAGCCTCTCAATGGTTAGTTATTTTCAGTCGGTAACAGGTGAATACCTAGATCATGAGGTCTTGTTCTCCTAACTACTTGCCTTCTGCTACATAGGAAGCTAGCTTCTAACACTGCTGTTCCTGTAATACTATAAAAGCCAAATTTGCCCCAAATCCCTCACCAAAACTGACAGTAGCATGAAAATTAATTTGCACGACAAACTAATTTCAGCATTTCATAGAATCACAGAATAACCTGGGCTGGAAAAGACCTCCATACTGCAAATACATAACTAACTTCAGTTGTGGAATGTAGTGTGCTTCAAACCATACAACTAAAAAGCAAGACTGAACTAATAAAAGTTGTTCATATCTTTGCTATTTCAGAACTGAAAAAAAAAAACCCCAAACTCTAGAACACTTACTTTTCCTGACTGCAACCTCTGAATTCTTGAATCACATACTTTAATAACATATAATAAACTGTTTATTTGATTTTTTATAGTGTTGATATCTGAAAGCAGAAAGAAAGAAAAATTAAGCAAGGCACTTTTGCACAAAACCGTTTGTTCAGAAATGGTCTTAAAATATCACACACAAAAAAAGATTTTTTCCAGTTAAAATACCTTACTGATGGATATACACAGAAAGTGTTTCTCTCACTTTTTCAGATTAATTAATAACTGAAGTATTACCAAAATTCAGAACCACCAAGCATAATTCAATTCAACAGAAGTATATCTATATAACCAACTGGTCTGTGGTGTTGTTTGCTCTTTCTTATTAATACAAACAAGACAAATAATTATGAAGATTTCATAGAGTAGTCAGGGTTGGAAGGGACCTCGACGACCATCTAGTTCCACTCCTCTCACACTAGGTCAGGCTGCTCAGAGTCACATCCAGTCTGGCCTTAAAAACCTCCAGGGATGGGTCTCCTACCACCTTCCTGGGCAACCTGTTCCACTGCCTCACGACTCTCATGGTGAATAAATTCGTCCTTAACATCTGGCCTAAAATCTACCCACTTCTAGTTTTGCTCCATTCCCCCTAGCCCTATCACTACCTGACACCCTAAAAAGTCTCTCACCAGCTTTCTTCTAGGCCCCCTTCAGATACTGGAAGGCCACAATAAGGGCTTAGAGACTTCTCCTCTCCAGGCTGAACACCCTCAAGTTTTAACACTTCACATAAATTTATTTTAGATTATGCATCATCAGAGTGAATATTCTTCAGAGATTATGCTGCTAAATGCAGTTCATATTTTGTAAAGCAATACAGCACTAACCATCTCCTGCTGTATCTAGAGATCGAAGATATTGCAATTCTTCACTTGCTTTATCTTTCACTGCTTCCAACTCTCCTATATTATCACTTAATTTAATAATATTCATAAAGGCCTCATAGTTACAGTTGGAATCACGAATCTGAAACAGAAAAATTGTACAGTGTGAATAATGCAAAAAAGCTAAATGCATAGGACATGATTTTTCATTAAATGAATTATTTTGATTATGGCACTGCACTTTGATGCTTCTAAACCTTATGTTTGATACTAAAATTTCCCGTGGACCAAGAAAGAACCATGCACACAACCAAGACCTGTTTCATGAAATCATTTTGCATTTTCCAGAAGTACAAACAAAGGCACACAGAAGGTCTGTCAACCTACGTAATGAAGATATTGTCCAAGACCCAACCAACCTTCACCTGCTAATATCTATCTCCTCAGCTGAGAGGCAGAAACTGGAAAGGTTTGAACTTTGCCAAGGTTCCTTGCAGCTGTACATGCTCCAAAGGTAGTGGCTTCTTAAGATAAAGAATTATAAAAATAATTAAAGCATTCTACAATGTAATCATAACCTGTTTTGTGGGAGGAGGGAAATGACTGAATTCATAACCTCTCTGAAAACCTAATTTAGACAGCCTAATACTATTTACAAGGGTATTTCAATAGACATTATTTTCCCCGGTATTGACATAGGTTGAACCTGCTATAGGGCAAATTTGTGCAAGTGAAGAAGGTCTGCTATGCTGCCAAGATCACTGGAACACAGCATGGGGATCAGGGGAAGGCTGGCAGCTTTGCAGGCTGTGCACATGTGCAAAGGGTTGGGTTGTAAATGCTGTTCTTACCACCTGAAACCAAAAGTCATTTTCATTGACAGTTTCCTAAATGCCCACTTTGATATGGAAGTGTAATACTTGATCTGTACGGTAAAAATGCATTGACTTGAGTTGCACAGAGCAGGAAGAATGAAGACTGGATACTCTTTATCACAGTTAAGAGAGAACCTTCCTATAAATCTGCTTTTATTAGTGCATGCAGTACGTCAAACATTTTGTAAAAATGTGGATTTCATAGTGAAAAGAGAGAGTTTTGGATTAATTTCCAATTTCATATTGAAGCTTTTTATTTTATTGCACAGCAATTAGGATTGAATTGTGGTCTGCCTAAAATGTGGAACTAAACTTGTTACTGTCATTATCAGAAACTGAATTTTGTCATTCAAGTCCGATTTTATGACAAAGGCTCCAGAAGAACCTGGAATTTACTTCTGTAGTCTCTACTTTCAATCATAATTTCTACAACAATCCTTAATTTCATAACACTTTTATTGAATTTTGAAATTTTTCATATAGAATCTTCTTCATCTTTCCCCTAGCACATTACTCCTGATCTCAGAAAGCAATTATAAGAATATTTGGGACAAGCTTTACAAAAACCTCAGCATTCTATCTTTGGATGCAGCCAGGGGCAGAGCTCAGTAAATAAAGAATGAGGCCAAGTTACAAATAAAGAAGATGTGTAGGAGGAAAGGGGAAACAAAAATTGGAAGGCATGGTCCATATAAGCAGCAGTATTTTTTTCTGTAGAAAATCAGCATGCAAACTTCACATTAAATGGAGGTGGCAGGAATGAAGGAAACATTGTACATGGGCACTTGAATTCATTCCTTACAAGACTTTTACTCTGAAATCCAAGCATAGCATGTAAGTGCACACTACAACATATATGAACAGGCAGAGAGAACATCAGAAATGGAAAATAAATAAATGGGATTCATGACCTATCAAAGAAAAAAGTTTTAACTTGCTTTGCAAAAAAATGGTAACAAATAGAATATACATATGTTAATTAAGGTTAATTTTACCATATTTTACTACTTCTGAAAACACTTGGGGTTTGGTTTATTTTTTTAGTGAGAAAAGAGTCTGTTTCTTTCCATTCATTTAAATTAAGGATTACCACAAACATCCCTTAACCAATCACCCTTAGAGTCTTCAGTAGGAGGCAAAGAATTCCAGTCTTACTACTTGTCATTCTGAAGGTCTACTAATCTTTGAAGAACATACTGCAGAAACAGCCAAGGAACAAAAACTTCCAGGGTTACTGCCCTACTTCTTGAATAGCTAAGTAAAACAGTCAGAGGAGTCCAACCTTACACTTTTGTCATACATCTGTCCTCAGCCAGGCAACTTTTACCAAACAACCACAACAAAATACAGATAATACAGATACACACCTTCACTCAATCTAAAGTTTAATATAGCAGCCATAAATTCACCACCTCTGCCAATATATTCATTGGTAACTTTCCTACCAGGTACCTGTCTGCCCTGATTACAGGGAACACATTTAAAGCTTTATATAAAAATATTCTGGAAATAACATTCATTTTAAACATTATAAATCTTACCATCCATATGACATACTGATTAATATAATCAGGATCACTGAGCTGGTTTATTAATGGAAGAAGAATTCCTCGGGAGAGGATTTCCTGGAAACAAAACAATACAGAAAATTTTATGCATTTATCCATAAGCCTAATATAACTGCAATGATTTAAAAATCACTCTGTAAAGGCTAAATATAAAAAGGGTAAATTACAGAAAACCTTCAACAGTCGCTAGTACTCATTTCCTTCCAATTAACATTGGAACAGACTAATATCTCAAGAAAAACAAGAGCCATTTTATCAGGCTTTTCAAACAGTACTACAAGTAAAATAAATTTCACAAACGTTTTACCAGCAAAGAACAGCTTGTGTGAATACTTATCAATATTGCACTGTGTTTAAAATAACCTAATATTAAATTAGGTAAGTTTCACACAATAAAATAGGAAACCAAACAATTGGGACAGCTTTTAGAATTTGCACTTACCCTGACAAAGTATCGCATGATCTTGTTCTGGAAGTCTCCAGGAGGTAGCAATATATACAGTAAAACCTCACACAGATCCCTTAGGAATCCTAGGGAGCATGAACAAAAAACCCATCAGCACAATTTGATATTATCTCACATCTTACCTGTTATCATTAAAAACAACAGATAAATCCTTAAATTTCCATATGCTCGCACATGTTTGTTTTTACAGTCCTAGCATCACAGTAACATCTTTAAGACCAGGTCAAGCAGCACTGATGTTAGCACAACTGATACCATCTCAAAATGAAGACCAAAAAAGGGGCAAATTCCAAGAGCCAAAATACTAACTCCAATGTATTTTCCTTGTCTGATGTATCCAGAGCCTTTTTTCACCCTGTCCTTCACACTCTGCCTAAAAAGATAAACTGACATTTATGAATGAAGACTATGGAGTAGTGATGAAGAAGGCAGATCTAAGAAAACAGCATTAAGAATCAGCAAAGCCATCCCCTGCCTCACAGAAAACACATTTCTGTTGCAAAATTCTTCCACTGAAAAAAGGAATAGTTACATATGTAACTAATAATTATGTACAAACTGGAGAAAATATACACGTATAGTAGACAATCGTATTTTCAAAGTTACATGCTAGGATTTCAGTGTATTTCATATTGTAAACAGAATTGTGACTATTTTGATTTAGGCTGCTATACTGAAGTAACTTCAGAAGACAATATTGACAGACCTTCTTCATCTTTGGGAGAAGTGCAGACTAGATCACGACAGACTTCTCTTTCCATTTCAACTTCAACCTCAAAGAATGTATCTACAAGTTCCTCAGCTTGGTCTATACAGAAGAAAAAGAAACACACTTTATTTGTAAAGATTAGAAACTTGAGAGTAACTTTCAGCTATAAAATCTATTTCACATACATAAGATACTTTTCTACTTGGACTTAGCTCAAAAGACATCCATATCATTACCTTTCATCTGATCACCTTTCTCTGCTATTCTTTGCTGAGCTTTTCTGAAAACTCGAAGATGAGTGCCGAAGTCATCAACAAGTCGTGTAGTAAAATAAGGCTGCCAGTCTGTTTCCTTAGACCTATAGGAAGACATTCATGAAAATTTATTACTTCATCCTGAGCACTAACAACAGTAACACATTTCTGTTGTGGTGTTAGGTTAGAGGCTGGACTTAATCTCAGGGGCCTTTTTCAGCCTCAGTAACTCTGTGATTCAACTCTTCTTTCCTCCTTGCCAAAAACTATACTGATGGTAAACAGAAAAGCAAACAAGTAAGTTAGAGACATTCTTGTGATGTCCATGCCCCACTAGCCCAACCAAAAAGGCACTTGTATGTTATAGGCTTAACGAACTTAGATGTTAGTGATGGCTTTAGTCTGCACTAAGTATTCCACTACTTGAACTCTCTCAGGTATCTACTTTGTAATAGCAGAATCCCTCTATAATGCTTTGCTTTTTAGTGTTCGTTCCGTCAGCTGCTTTTTCCCCCCTCGAAGAGAGAGAAAGGGATAAGGAACTGTGGGAGAAAGGGAGGCCTACTGCAAATCTGGATGTAAAAATAAGAAGCAGAGCTGTCTCAAAGAGCAGTTCAATAAAAACATCAATAATCCAGATCCTTCTACACAACCAACAAATGACATAAACCCACTAGATGGCGGCATTACACCAGAAATCACAAAAGTGCCACTCAAAGAAAACCCTAACACCCCACTAAATTCATTCTTTCCAGAAGCTCATGGAGTACATGAAATCAGAGATGATGGTACCAATGGAATGGGCTGCCCAGGGAGGTGGCCGAGTCACCATCCCTGAAGGTGTTCAAGAAAAGACTGGATGGGGCACAGTGTCATGGTCTAGTTCATTGGATAGGGCTGGGTGATAGATTAGACTGGATGATCTTGGAGGTCTCTTCCAACTTGGTTGATTCTATAATCTAAGACTGCTAAAGATATATCCAACTGTAGTCATTATAAATACACTAGATGATTTTTTATTAATAACAGTTGCTGCAGCCCTGTCAAAACAGCCTGACCGTACAGAACACAAGTGCACGGGAGTGGTGGCTATGTCTGTACTACTGTAAGGAAAAAAATGTACTATAACTTGACCTGCATTGACACAAACCCGGTGCATGATATTGTTCAGTGAAGCAATTCTGCCAAACAGACAAAACCACTAAAGTTTGGCTGCTGGATCTACCTCATGTAAACACAAGATTACTGCTTTCCTTCCATTATTTCACAATCAGTAAGATTTTATTATAATTACTTTTCCTAGCTCTCCATCTTTGATCTTTTATAGTCAACAGGGAAGAGCACCTCGAAATTGCTATAAAATTTATTATGTTTAGGTGATCCATGACTACTTCTGAAGAGGTAACTGACAGCCATCAGCACAGTGGGATGAATACCTGAAATTATTACTTATAGTAGCAGATGGATACAAAGCTACACAGTACCTGGACTGGGGAATTAGTCATACTAAAGAAGATAAATAATTTCCCAGACAAGTTCCTCAACTTCCTGTTATTTGATTAAGCAACAGCAGAAAAAACATCCAACCATTAGCAAATTGTCCATTTGTTCTAAATCAACCCTATTTTAAAGAAAGATTTATTTAAGTGATGTATTTTGTTCCCCAGATATCTGGTCCTTTCAAAATCCTCACTGTTCTTACATATTGCAAAGCGATACCACTCTGACTTTCAAGACTTGCCTTTGGAACGGCCTTACAGTTTATACGAAGCAAACTCACATATAAAAATGTGATGATAAATGCAACTCAGTGCTTAAGTTGCAGGAAAATAAAGCTATCAGGTAATCTTAGACATTAATCTGCATTTTTAAGAGGCCATTTTGTGTAAGACCACAGACTGCAAACATGATCTCTATCCATTCCTTAAGCAGTCAGAAAAGGCCATAGGGCTTCCATTATCTTTTAACATTTTACATGTTCTTTCTGTGAAATGCACTCAACTATGTCAATAGACATGTCCATTTATCTACTACCGCAAAGTCCACGGAGATACTTGTCCACCAGCTTAGACAGTGTATTAGTGCAAATACAAATAAACTTACCTGGCAGAAAACTGAACAAGTGCATATTGAAGAGCCTGTCTGATTTCCAGAAGAAATGATTCATCATCACTTAGCGTGTAATACCAATACTGCACATAGTCTCTCAGGGAAAACTGGATTACCTGAAATGGGAAAGGAAAAGCATAAAAGATGTACTAATGAACAAAAGATAACAAAACATAAAATAGCTTTTTGTGCCTGATAATGCAACAGCAGTCTTCTTACAAGATTAAGATACCGAACCACACCCCCCACTACCATCATGAAATGATGAGCGAAGCAATACAACTCACTCACTGATATCTCTTTTTGTTGTTTTGCATGCATTCTTGTGGAGAAACTACAGTATACAGAAAACAGACTCAAATATTGGCTAAAGTCCTGGCCCACCAATGTTTTCTCACTAGCCACTCTCAAAATATGATAGAAGTTTCTCAACATCTACTTATCTCTTGGACAAATAGAACAGTCAATACTTGCAAAAATAAACCTAGGTTTAATAGTCCTGGTCAGAACTTACCTGTTGTAAAGGCTCATCAATGATATTTGCACCTGTCAGTCTTCTGTCAATCTTAATAGGTCTGGCTTCACGTTTCATTTCTTCTATGCACTTAAAAAGATTAGGAAATGTAACTTTGCAGGATATAACTATAATAAAAAATGCTTAGGACATGTATATTTCCAGTAACATCTTTATATGAGTTCTTCCATATTGTTATAGTAGACAAGATATAATCACAACATCGTAAAATGGCTTGGGCTGGAAAGGACCTTTGAAGGTTACCTAGTCCAATCTCCTGCAGTGAGTATGCACAGCTTCAACTAGATTAGGTTATTCAGAGCTCCATCCAACCTGACCCCAAATGTTAACAGCAATGGAACACCTCTGCAGGCAACAGAATAATCTGTAATTTTTGCTATGTGGTAAATAATGGTGAAGAACTAACCTGGAAACCTACTTCTTAATTACTATAAAGCAGCAACTTCACCGAAATACTAGATTAGGAGGAAATAATACTCCAATACTTATAAAATGAGACAGAGTGGACACAACCAGATAGTTTGTGAGTAAGATTATGTACCTTCTGTAAAATCTCATGCACTTACACTGGTTGCTTGTTTCTACCAATTTCTTTCTCCATCTCACTTTATTCTATACATAAGAAATTACTGCTTGTCTCATCACTACTTGACAAATCAATCTCTAAAAATTAAAATCAATGAGGGGCTACAAAATTATTTTATAGAAGGATGTGCAACTCAGAGCAGTTAACTCCAAGAATGACTTCAATGAGAGCTGACTTTTGGAAAGAAATACTGAAAAAAGAACACCCTTTATCAGTGCTTCTCGGAGTGACCTAATACTATGTTTTCCTATGAACTTAAGATGAAACCTATAATAAAGCCTTCCTTTTTCACAGAAATAACAACCCATGTTATTGTTAAAAAAAATTAAAAACAAGTTATTTTAATTCTTAATCTAGAGAGAAAGTTAAGATTGTATTGGAAACATACAAGAACTGTTAGAAAACATAAATTAAAAAGTTGTAAACCTTATGTCCAATGTTTCTATTCTACGTAATTGTCCTTATCTCTCATTCAAACCATTTAAAAGTAAATGGCAGTGAAAAATACCTGAGGCCAGAAAACATTCCTACTACTAATCAGCTCTATAACAACATGAAAGTATTTTGTTCTAAAATCTGTAATTATTTTAACTTTCAAGAGAATGGCTCAATGCTACTTTGATACTAATGAATAAAGATGACTCCTATTCAAACAATACTCCAATGAATTTGCAAATAACTTTTGTCTTGACATTGTCTGAAACATCAAACCAATACTGAATGGAATTATTACATACTAAGCACAGTTAATTCGAATTGCCAAGCAAATTCTTTTTAAATTGAGTTCTGAAGTTTCAGGGCCCTATGCATAAAACCACATCTGGATAAAATACAGAAGAAAAAAGCAGCAAAGCAAGAAGCAGCCAGAAAAACAAAACAAAACACAAAAAAAAGAGAAGATCACAGAGAGAATACCCAAGGTTAACTGGTAAAAATCTGAATGTACATAAACTTGTGTGATTCAGGTTTTGCTCTGGACTTCAGGAAGTCATCTTGTTCAATCTCCTGTTCCAGAGCCAATGAGGTTGGACCATTCTTTCACACTCTTTTTTTCTCTCTAGTGAAATGTTTACATACATGCAGCAGAATTTCATCTTCTTTTGATTGTATCTGAAGACCTCTACAATTTAGAACATCTGCTTTTATTTCATTGCAGCTACTACAATTGACCAAGTTCTCACTTGGAAAGCATTACCAGTTTTGAAGTCTGGTTTTCCAGACACTTAGAAGACTGAAAGACCCAAATCACAGGATCATTCTATTTGACTATGACTTCACATATATTAGTCTGACATACTCTACCAGTATTAAACTATTCATTAGCAAAAATGAGTATCACTTGTTAAATCCAACACCCGCCTACTTCATTTTAAGCAGGTAGGAAGCACTTCACAGGAAGGTGAGATATGAAGAGCATTCATTGTTCAAGAATGTCTCCAAACAGAAAGATTTTAAACTTTAAAATAATTTCAAATAAAAGAAAATACTTTCTAATAATGGCAAGGGATCAGAAATCTAGCACAAAAATGGCAAACCAGGATACCAAGCACCACACATTTGGTTTTGGTTAAAACTTAATATATTCTTGCATTCCTACCAAAAACCTCAGCTAAACTAGCAATTACTATTTTAATACAATGGCAGAGGAAAAACAAAGAATTACAAGACACTACTGTAGAAGACATACAGATTTCAGTTGGAGAACAACTTCAAACAGCATTTGGTAAAACAGCTAAAAATAAATACCTTTGTACTACAAAACAAATCTAAAGATCAGTCAAATAAGGACATCTGAGAAGTGATGTGCCCATAACCCACATGCAAATCAGAAGTCAAACTACTGAGTTTGCAGAGACTGTACAAAAAAAATTCACAATGTTTTAATCCTTTACAGAGTGGCCAGAGCATACATGTGTACTCATGTCAAAAAGTATCATTAAAAAATGTAACAGCAAAGAAATTGTTTTCAGAAATGTAGAGGAAATTTACAAGACAGAAAAACTTGTACATGAGCTCTCAAAACATGATATTTTATCACCCATATAATACACACACTGAAGACTATTTAGACTCCTAAAAGGAGGATAAATTAACAGAACAGAATCATTAATTGATTGCTGCCTTGCCCTTTTTCAGCCCTGAACATCCCATTTTTTTTCATTTGGATCAGTGACATTCTCTGTATGGTTTAGAATATACTCATGTTCCAAATCTAGCTCAATAGCGCACAAGATTGGTTTATAGCTTAGTTGGTATGTGGCCTTTTCACTTCAATCACAAAAGAAGTTCTGCCATTAGAAACCATACTGCCGAGTCACAAAATAAATGTCTATGTGGTACTGATAGGAAAGCCAAACACTTCTCTCTCCTCCCCTTCACAGACAACATGAAGTCTGGTGTCCTGACAGTAAAGAAAGGGCAGGATGTTTCATTGAAAACAGTTGTGAGAGTAAATATAGCAAAACTAGCAATCTTTGGATAAACTGTTTTCTCTATTCTGATGAGTGCAAATGGACTACACAAAGATACAATCTAAATTTCTTAGCTGCCAAGATACATTGGTTCACAAACCAGGAATTCTATGAACACATATTAGCTATTAAGAATTTATTCTGTAGATTTATCCAGTTAGGAAACCTGAATTTAAGACCAAGCACCAAAATGTGTCTGTTCAGAATTCAGGAGAAGAATTGAAAAGATCATCTCATTGCTCCTCCACATCTATTTCCATGATTTTTCCTTTGTCTTAAACAAAGGTAACTTCTACATTTCTGAAGCATTTTAAGTCAAGACTTCATCAATTTAGTAGTTAAGACAAGCAACTTTTTAATCATGAACAATGAAAATAATCAAGCCTGGAGAGATTACAGATCTGGTGATGGAAGAATCCTATGTTGTCATGACAATCTTGCAAGATAAAGCTAGAAGGAGATACTGCTCCCAGCAAAAAACCCAACACACAGACAAAAGTACTGCAGACAGGAATGGTTTAGTAATCCCTTCACAGGCAATACTAGCCAGTTACATCTTAGTCATTTCTCATAATAAAGCCAGAAACAGTACTTCAAACAAGCTTTCCATAAACGTTTAGGAACTTGTTTCAAAATGGGAAAAACGTGTATTTCACTTGCACATTGCAGCTGACTCAAAACACAAACCCTGCTCTTCTTTTATTTTGGGAAATGGGTACAATCCTTACATTATTAGTGACAATCTACTTTTCAACATTTATAAAATCTTATCTAAAATTTAATATCAGTAGATTCTGCTTACCTTAGGGATCCCAACTGATGTACAAGGAAGAAATGAATGTTCACACTGCTCAAGATATTTTTCCGAGTTGCTTTTTCCAAATAAAAGAGTAACCACAAAACCTCTGAAATGAAAAAAAGAAAGACCAGCTAGCACAGCAGACATCTTGGACTCAATTTCTAGAGGTCCCTTCCAACCCATAAAGTTCTGTGAAACTCATGAAAAAAATCTACAGGATAACTGAAGTCAAACATAAGGCACTGGGTTTTTTGGCATTTAGTGAGGTCTTCTGTGTTGCTGGTTTGGATGGGTTTTGGATTCTTTTGCCTTTAACTAAATTCAGCATACAAAACCTAAACCATTTATTTTAAAAGAATGTTAGATCAGCAGTTCTTTGTCTTCTTCCCTCATAATTCTACAATGATATTAAAATTATAACTTACTGTTAAGCAGAACAGCAGTTCATTTTATTATTGCTTTATTTATAACAAAGGCATAAGGGAAAAAAACAACCATTACAAAAGACTCAGTCTTGCTGCAACAGCAACTATTTACAGCTCATGACACAAGGGCACAAACCCACATAAACATAAAGCTGGCTTTACTAAAAAAATAGATGAAAATCTAGAGGCTGTGACAATTATATCACAATCAAAGTATGCGGTCTTTGAAAAGTAAATCATAAAAAAGTAGTTGTGATGCTCAGGCTAGCCTTGGGATGGCTAAACAAGCATCACTTTTTACCCAAATTTCAAAGCATTACATTTACAAGCCAGCTGACCAACATTTGTAACCACAGGAACTCAGAGATATTCCAGGCTTGAAATGTGCTGGACTTTCTACATATGAGAACAAAAAGTTAAAACTGGATCCAATTACTCCGCTGCTCCAGATAACTTCCAGATATCTTAACATCAATGATTCTAGTAACATCATAATCCAGTTTGAGGATAAAAACTTGCTTAGAAAAATCTCAGTATTAGTTTCACTGCACTTAAAATTAACTGATGTTTTGGTTTATGTGGAGGTGGTTTTGTTTGGATGTTTCAAGCTTTATTAAGGGAACTCTTTTTGTTTGGTTGTTTTGGTTTGTTTTTCAATAGGAAAAGTCATGTTTTTGTTTTATCATCTACCACTTTTATAATAGAAAACTCCATTTTCTTTTGAAAAAGCAGCACACCCCAAAAACTTTTATTTTCCTAATCAGTTTTTATTTCCAACATGTATAAGCAACTTGGGGAGAGGCAAGGAAGAATTGAACCCTTAGAAATAAAAGATATTATACATCTGTTTTCTCTCAAACATGATGACACTCTTAAAGCTAATGACTTATTAAAAAATACTATCATGCTACCAATGTAGTTTTAATGGTCATCCTTTCAGGTTCCTTCAAGCATCTTCATTTTTGAACTAGAAATGCTAGAAGTTTCTGCCTCTACATCAGAAAAAAAAAAATAGCTTTTATTCTCAATTTGGAATCTTGTGAACATTAAGAAGAATACATAGCCTGACTGTAATACATAGAATTAGAACATATAGACCATAATAATATTAGGATATAGCACAGCCTGCTAGTTAACCAAAAACTTCTAGTGTAAACACTGAACTAATTCTTCAAGAGGATATTCGATACAGTACATGAAAAATCACTTTTGTCTCTTGTCTAAATAAATACAGCAGAAAAAGGGAGAGATTGCATTTTACTTAAATCTTTGTTGTTCAGTTTTTTCCAAAGATTATTGGAAGGCCAGCTTTTCACAGGGACAGACCAACAACAGAACAAAAGCAAAAGCCAGAAACATGGAGACTACACATCTGCCAGTTTCCCCTCGAGTCTGAAAAGTCACAACCTCAGTTGAATGCTTTGTGAAAGTCAAAAAGCAACTTCCCTATTTAGTCAGCAATTATAATCATCAATGTAGGCAGCCAGTCACTATGTGATTAAGCATCAATAATTATGTTTTTTTGATGACAGTGCAAATTCCTTTAAATGACAAAGCAACTCATGGGCCAAGAAATTTCGGTTCTTACATCAGAAGCTTCGGACTGTTGGTAGAGTCCTAATTCACATAATTTTTATTTTACTTAGGATTGAAAGAGAGAAGAAGAGCATAAGTTAAGAAACATTCATAGTATGAAAGAAAAGGCAGATGGTAAAAGACAGGCTCAGCACTCACGTTAAGGGGTTTGCACGAATACCTCACACAAAGGCAAAATAATATTTCATCAGCACCTTGTAATAGTCTTGGCTGCACAGGATAAAGAAATAATATCTACCAAAGGTAGAAGGCCACAGAAAGAGCTCAGCTCTAAGTGCCTGAGTGACCAGATTCTGAATTGATGTACTAAAATGCAAACAGCTAACATTTTATAAGTTAAGTCTTGAAATAAAAAGAAATGAAACAAAGAGAACTTCTGAGTTGAAGCTTTCACTGATACATACAAATGAGTTTAGTATCCTCCTGTGCACACGAACAATAGAATAACCACAAGCTCTTTGTGCAAACACATGTTTAAAACTAAACGACTAAACAAAAAGCAACTAAATCATAGAATGGTTTAGGCTGGAAGGGACCTCAAGGATCATCCAGCTCCAACCCCCCGCCATAGGCAGGGACACTAAACGACACTTAACAGAAGTAGTGAAACTGCATAAACAGACTGATTATGTTGATATACCTATGGTACCACTATTATTTTCTTTCACAACTCACTGGCATATAATTTAAATGCTTAGGTCAGTACTAAGAATGCAACCAGCTACAATTCAAAAATTTCTTTTGCTTGAACTGCAAAAATGGGATAGAACTGGACTCCCAGCTAGCACAAGTCAGAAACTTTTGATACAGGCCACTATTTCTGAGCAAGTATAAAATGTTAAAAGACTGTGTGACAAATAAGATAAAACCTCAGGTTTCAACATGAAATTCCACATAAAAATTCATGTTCAAAATTGCTACTTTACTCCAGATATGGGTACAGTAAGTATTAAGCACACTATTACAATCATAAACCAAAATGAGATTTTATCAATTTAGGTAAATTATGTTATAATATGTAATTGCTAATCATAACGTTTTGAAATAACTTTTTCATTTAATTTGTTTGTTTGTAGAGGAAAGATGGCCAAGTATTTTGCCTAACTTCACGGGAATTAATTAAAAAAGAAAAAGCAGCAAGAATAATTTAGATATAAATCTATTTGACCTAGTTAGCACTCACTGTTCTGCAAGCTAAATGTTAAAACTTAAAGCAGGCACATCACTCTGAAAATGATTAACAGTGTAAAAAATGGGCTGCGCATGTTGAAGTAATGAACTAAAGACACACTGGAAGGGCAGACTCTTCACATCTCTCTACAGAAGCCAACATGCAATAGGGAGGTAGATACTGATTCTGCTTTAGCAGATATGCTACCACAAGACTGATTTCTCCTTTAGAAGATCAGTGTTCACTGACTAGCTACAAAAATAAACCAAAGCAGAAATGAATTGAAAATAAGCAAGCTTAGGTACTAAAGGCAGTTTCAGGGCCAGAGCACATCTGATTTGAGACACGCTCCATGAGAAACTGCTTTGCACATTTAGCTTGGAAAAGTCAAGCAAGTGAAACTGAGCAAGAAGGAGGGATAAACTCTGAAGAAATTACTATATCCTACTTTGGCTTTCATACTACAAATACTAAGGAAGTGGTAACACTAAACAGTAAATGGATGAGCTTTTGGCCTTTGGATGAACTCTTTCACCTTTTTCCCTGGACAAACACAGCAAAATGAGCTAATCGTACATGTATTAAGACTTAAGACAAAAGCATTTACTTAAGTTGCCCTTACTTCAACTAATCCCTTTCTGTATTAGACTACTTTAAGGGGATAGAATTCCAAGCATAATATAGCTGAAAGCCCAAGTATGCCAGCTTTAATTTCAGCCACTAAACTATTACATTTTTTTGATGAGACACACAAGAAATTATTTCCATTCTGTATTGTATTCAGTAAGGATATCAAAAAAGTGTTTCAGGGGAAAGAAAACCATAGTCCAAACACCCTGTTAGGAGTCAAGTAGGTCTTGGAGAGCCTAGAAAGGTTACTGTCCTGCAGATTAGTCTTGAGAGAGAGGAAGGAGGAGTATCTCACTTATACATTTGGACCTGGCATTAGAAATAAAAGCCTTAATGGTTACAAGGCAGATGATATAATACAGACTGTAATGACGGTGCTGAAGAGTACAGAAACAGAACTGCCAAAATGTAGAAATAGATTTCACTTCAGATATTTCAGAGCAAATGATTTGCTGAAATACACATTGAAAATTTACTTCACTAGTAAATTATACAAAACACTAAATAGTATACTTACCCACCCACAAAGCAGAGGATATAAAATGCAAAATAAAATATAGCGAAGGGTCCAAAAGTTATTAGAAAAAGCACAAGGCCAAGACTTCCCCATCCCCATATGGAAAGACTGGTCTGTAAATAAGAACACAAGGAAAATAAATCATTAATATGACATTCACACTACTTAAAGCCTCTAAAGCAGTATTTGTAGTTTTTACAAAGCCTGGTATGTGCTAGCTAATAACAGTTTCCCTTTTCTCTAGGCCAAGACAGCTGCAAGACCTAAAAAAGTGTTCCCTTCTCCAGCCAAGTCACAAATGGGTCAGATTCATCAATTATTGGGTTCAAGTTTACTGTTACTCTTTCTTTTACATAAAAGACAGAGGTAGTAACCGGCTTAAGTTTCCCTAACAGATTTCAGGAACATTCAAATAATTGCTGGCAATATCTAAATATAATTCTCTTTTAACAATCAGAAAATTTAAAAACCAGAATAATCAGGTTTGTACTTTGCTCATGCAGGTATTACCACATTCCTAGAAGAGCTCTGGCTTAGCAGGCAGTATTGGTACATAAGGACTAGGGGAGGACAAAGGTTGTTTGGAAAGCCCATGGTGCAGCTGAGGGCAGCACAGGAGCACCTCTTGGGCAGGAGGGATTTTACAACTGGTGTCTTTAATAAAACAGAAAGCAAAACTTCACCTTTGCTGGTAGATTCACTAAAAGCATGAAAAAAGCAATATTCAAGTTACTGTGCCAATACAGGTTACAGTACAGTATAAGTGCATTCACAGACAGGCATATATAGAGACTGTATCCATTTAGAGAGGGATCCAGATCGAGAAGTAGACAGAGATGCATGTCAGTATATATACACACATATATATGCACAGCAATTTAAAAATGAGGTAGGGAACACCTGACTGAACTAAACTATCATAATTTTAGACATTCACAAAGCTACAATGCAGTCAGCAGAGATTATATAAAATTAACTCAATCTAGTCTCTAGTTCTATATGGAAAATGTATTTTAGCCAAGTCCCAAGAGTGTGAAACTGATGATGACAAGTATTTATAGGCCACTAAAACTGTTTCAGCTCTAAGAATCTCAACTTTGCTTTTTTTGTTGTCTAATTTACACCTTTCCCACCAGTGATCAAATGACACTCTAATGGGAACACAGGCAACTGCTATGTCAACAAGTAACACCAAGAATGTATTTAAATAAACTCGTCTTGCAGTTTGACATTTAGAAAACAAGCAAAAATCGAACACCATATCTGCGGAAAGCCTTCTTTAGCTTTTAGTATGAAAGACAGAGGAAGCTTGACTAGAGCTCTTATTTATCTGAGGGAACTGTTTAGTTTCATTGTTCTACCTTAAACATGGGAATCATAAACAAATCGATTTCCTCAAAAGTTCTAAAAATCCAATAAAGAATGAAAAATAATATTAAATAAGGGTCCTACATATAGAAAGCCTCCTACCTAGGGCTTCATTTGTTTTCTGAGAGCAAGACATCAGACTGGCCAAAAGCATAATCACAGCTCTAAGGAGAAAAACGTTTTGTGATGTAAACTGCAGTAATCAGAGTAATTTAATTCTTCCTACTTTATTATAAGTTTTATGGAACACTGAGATGAAATTCTATTTCTTCTTAATTAAAGTTTCTTAGCAAGACACGGAGAAGCTACACTGACTTTCTCTTGGATGCTTGAGGCTGGAAAAAATTACATTCAACTACATACTTATGTTTAATTAAAAACTGGATTCTATGTTATTCAATTCTCTTTAGGCTGAAAAGATATGACATTAGGTTATATTAACCATATAATCCACAGAGCTAAAATGCTGAAAATAGGTGCTATATTATGTAAATCTTTAAGAATTTGCCACAGCTGAGTAGATTCTGTTGTAGATAAACTGCTTGGAGGTTAAGGGACACCAGTCAAAAAAAAACAAACAAACCCTGGCAAATACAACAGTTAACTAGAAGCAAGAGCTGTCATTATACATCCACATTACAAAACACAAAGAGAACTCCTTATATTCATGCCCTATGAAGTACATTTTGAAACTTCTGCAGAGCACTACAAGAGACACACATAAAGTTAACATTTAATCGTGGCATTTGTTAAAAAAAAAATAATCAGTAAGCTTAATGGCATTATTAAAAAAAGTTGAAGTCTTACATATGGGATAAGCATTCTAAATGACTTAACAAAACTTAATTAAAGTAGATAGCAGAACACATATTCAGAGTTGGATGAATGCATAATTAACAAAGCAAGTTCTGTAACTCTAATAAATATAAAACAGTGACCCTTTGTCCTATGCTCTAGTTTTGCAATTTTGCATATTGCTAGATTTAAATCTCATTTGGTATTTTAATAGGATTCCTTAAAACTCGCACAACTTGTTACATTGCAGTAAGTACAACAGATACTGGCCCAAGTTCTTCTGTACTCTAGATGACTGGTTTATAGTCTTGCGGATTTTGAGACATTTAAAGGAACCTAACCATCAGTACGGTTCCCTCTAGGCAGACCTGTAAATAAAATGTCCCAAAACTTTACGCTTCTTAAAGGGACTTCAGAAGTTCAACTCCCAGCCAAAGCTGTTTAAAGTTACTTCAACACATCAAAATAAATTATTAAAAGAAAGTCCAAACATCACACAAATATATGAGTATGCAGCTGGTCACTATGGAATCAGATCTGGGCTCATCCATTCAAGAAAGATATTGAGGTGCCTGAACAATTCAGGGGTGTGCCAATGCTGCTGAGGGGGCTGGAGCACAAGCCCTATGAGAAGAGGCTGAGGGAGCTGGGGCTGTTCAGCCCGGAGAAGAGGAGGCTCAGGGGAGACCTTATTGCTCTCTACAACTACCTGAAAAGAAGTTGTGGCCAAGTGGGTGTTAGTCTCTTCTCCCAGGCATCCAGTGATAGAACAAAAGGACACAACCCCAAACTGTGCTAGAGGAGGTTTAGGCGGGATGTTAGGAAGAAGTTCTACACAGAAAGAGTGATTGCTCCTTGGAATAGGCTGCCTGGGGAGGTGACGGTCCAGTCGTTTAGTTAAGTAGAAGTGTTAGGTGACAGGTTGGACTCAATGATCCTAGAGGTCTTTTCCAACCTGGTTAATTCTATGATTCTGTAACTAGTAAAAGCAGCACATACTCTTGCATGCATCTGCTTTTCTTTGACTTTTGCTTCCTAATTATAGCAGCATTGTGATGGCTCCAGATGCATAGTTATGGCTAGCAGCGATATGCTAAGACTGATTACACAAAACTGAACATGACCATTCTCATAGCTTATGTAAATCCACAAGATTGACTGCCCAGGAACTGTGTACTACTGCCACACAGTCTTAAATTAAGGTTAGGAGAAGAAAAAAATCCCATTGTAACTTCACTTGCATGCAGTTATGTGTAATATCATTTACTAGTTATGAATTAGAGTATTTCACAGGCAAATTAGTGGGAGCATGACAAGTATTTAATGGGCCAACCACAACAGCAATGATTTACTCCAGCAAAAAAACACAACTATGTTTTACTATACTTTAAGTAGCTTCAAAAGTTTTCTTTTTGTTAATATAGCTAATGAGCTTTAAAAGCTCTGCCTTTATTCCATCTCTAACCAAAACTCTCAGCTTTATATACCTTTCTCTAAAACAGTTCACCAAGGTAGCTTACAGGTTGGTTTGATTTAAAAAGGTGCTATCGATTTAGCTTGCAACTGGCAGGAGGCATGCAGATATTTCTACTTCAGTGCAAAACCCACATTACTCCAGAGGTCCAGCTGACAAAGTAGTCCTCTTCTTTCTATTTTCTTCTATTTATCCTTCCCTTTCCACCAAACAGTAGACACATTTCCTCTCATACAGCTCTGGGTGCCACTATCATCCAATCCAGCCATGATCTGTTCCAGGTACCCACTTCACAGCCGCCCCACACACCAAGTAATTGTGGTTTCAACTTTGGACACAGCTCCAGGTCAGGGTTACAGGAATGCTAAGGACTGAAACTATCCACTTGTCAATCTTAGGGCTTCAGTAGAATACTACTTGAGTTTTACAGCTGTAGCATCCAACAAGTCCAAACAACTTCTGAGGAGTGCCGTTTATGATTGTTTTCAGATTTGGTGGTTGCAACAAAATAATCAAACCATGGAAAGAACAGTGTAATTTAAAAACAAACTCATGCTTCTTTGCTCACAAGACTTTTACTGTGTATATCCAATTACATTTCCACGTTCATATTTTTCAGTGACAGTAGCTTACCTTTCCCTATACTAGACAGTGATGAGCAAACTATTCTTTGCCATTTGAGTGTTTTTTTTTTAAGATTATTTTTTAAAATATGCTGTTTTGTCAAACGTGTTTAACGCCACCTCTGGGCTCATGTAAAAACATATTTAAGAACTGTCAAGGATTGCATATACAGAAGATGTCAAGTTTAATTTTCTTAATTCTACACATCTGCCTTTTAATTTGACTTCCATTTTGAGTATAAATGGAACCTGTTCGTGTATAAACCTTTCTATAATTAAAGTGACTCATTTTTGTCAAGCGACTAAAACCATCATTCCAGGATTCAAATTACTGTCTCTTTACTAGCATGACAAGTACAACTGGAAAGCTTTACCAACTGGAATGCAAATTTCATTTGTGGTGAAACTGTTACGCTATACCACTAGGAGAAACATATAACAATTGTGAAATAAGCCATTAACATCTTTCTAGTTACATTTTTCTGCCTAAGTTAAAATAATCAAGTAAAAGACATGTCACATGGGATTTTTTAAAGAGTTCTGCATATTCTTCCTTCCTAACATCACAGAAGGTCTCCTTTCAACTTCTTCCTTCTTATCCTTTAGCTCTTTTCTTAACCCAAAAAGGCGAGGCAAAACAAAACCTAAGCTGCACTCCCACTTCAGACTATGAAAAAATAATTGAAGTGAACCTACACAGCATTCAAGGAAACCCTACAGTTTTGTTTGGGTTCTAAAATGTCATGTAGTTTATTTTGCTGTTATTGTTCTGAGCTTAGACTTATTTTTTCCACAAAGCAAGTTTAAAATACATATAGATACACACGTATATATATATATATGTATGTGCGTGTGTGTGTATGTGTAAATATACGTATTTTACCTCTTCCTGTGTAGGCTTTTTTAATATTTAAGAAGTTAGCCTAATGAAGTTTCTTCTGGCTAAGTGCAGTATTCCTACTGATCCACCCTGGTCAGAGGCTGGAAATGCCCTTCTCTACTGTGGAAAAATCCATTTGTCCCCTCTCTACCTCCCCTCCTCCTCTTCCACTCCATACACACTTTGTATGTCAAATGGATTAATTGATTAACAGTTGGATTAATGCAAGTGCAATCACATCTGACAATATTTAGTTTGGATCTTCCTGCTAGCCCTCACACTACCACCAGACATGAGCTTTAGGTTATTTCCCACATCATCCCCAACAGCTGTTATACAAAGTGGTCTAAGAAAGCTTTAAAGGACAGTCAAATTTTCGTCTGAATTCTAAAACAAAAATTAGTGCACTATTTTGACTATTCATTAGGTTCATTTTGAGAAGTGCAAACTTAGAATTAAAATATATGCTAATGTATTTTTTAAATTATATAATACTGAAGTATAACTAAACAGAAAGTTTAGAAGGTACTGTTAATGTTAGTTCATTTTCAGTATTTATCTACAAAGCAACAAATTCCAATGCTACAAACCTGCCTGTCTGCTGTAGACTATTACCACTATAACAAAAATTGAAAAATTACATTCTACATTTTGATACAGTTGGTTTGTGCAATAAAGCTGATAAAGACTAGTCTTCTGATTAACACTGGTATTTGTTCTACCAGAACTGGTAAACACTTTCAACGTTAAACTTGCTTTTGACTGAAAAAAAACAAGAGCTTGAATTCAAGAGTCAAGAATATTTCCCCCACTTCTCAAGAGCTGCTCTGCCAGCACTGCTGACCACAACATAGAATCAACCAGGTTGGAAGAGACCTCCAACATCATCCAGTCCAACCTAGCACCCAGCCCTGTCCAATCAACTAGACCATGGCACTAAGTGCCTCACCCAGTCTTTTCATGAACACCTCCAGGGAGGGCGACTCCACCACCTCCCTGGGCAGCCCATTCCAATGGGAAACCACTCTGTCAAGAACTTCCTCCTAAGATCCAGCCTATACATGAAATTAGCAAGTGGATTTTTAAACTGACATTCATTTTACTAAGTTTTCAGTGCTAACAGCTATTTTATTATACAGCAGAACTATCAGCAAGAGACAGAAGGCTTCATTTAATGCAACTTTATTTTCAGAGTGGAAAATGTATTTATCTTACTACGAAAAACAAGATGCCACCATTGTAGACACATGCTTTCTTATAAAAGGCTTGCATTAAAACCCACTCTGAATCACATTCTAGTTTAAAAGGATGTGATGTTTTGGTGTGCTAGTTTGAGGCCAGCTGGAATATTTTAGTGGAAGAAATTAGGTAATAGTCTGAGAAAAGGAAACAATGGTGATGTCTACTTCACCCATAGGCTTGCTGTGATGTATAAAAGCAAGAACACAAAATATAGGTAAGACAGTTGTCAATGTGGGGTAGCTGGTGCCTACACTGTTCTCCCTGACCTGTTTCCTGTGTAACTAATCCTTCTGCTTTCTAACCCCTCTGGCCGATCCTCCAAACTCACCTTGCACGTTGTAAGGCAAACTCTGGGATAAAGTAGAGGGGTGGAAAGAAGGCGGAAGGATGGTTGGAAGCCCCTCCTGAGGATTCTGGTTTCTGGGAGGGCTGCTGCGTTTGTGTATTATCTTTAACTTATATACTTCTGTCTGTAGCTGTAAATATTGTGAATATCTGCTTGCATATTGTGCTAAACTGTATATATAAAGCTTCATTTCTTAATTTCCAGATGGCCGAGTCTAGTCTGGATGATTCTGTAGGGGGGGGCACGTAACACTCAAACCATCAATTTGGTCAAGTTCAAAAGAAACTCTTGAACATGCTGGATAATGACAGAAAATGAGACACAAGCTCACTTTCTTAAATATAATTTCAAAGAAAGTGTTTCGGTTTTCTTTGTAGCAATCTGTACTGACTTATATCCAAGCCAGTTTATCCACGTGGATAGAAAACAGACAAGAAGGATTGAAGTATTTTGGATCATCTAAGCCTGCCCCTGTTTGAATCACCTTATTGCATGAACAGGATCACTCAAGGTGATCCAAAATGAGAAAATAATGTAATCCCTCTAACTCTAGCTTGAACTGAAGCCAGTAAGATAATCAACACTGTTCTATGTTCAGCCTCTGGATAAACAGATTACATCTATTTCAAGTTATGCTAAAGGGAAGAAAAGGGGAAGCCCCTACAACCTTTATCAAGTGAGGGGGAGGGGGAAATTTACAAACACACTGTTGTCCTAAACAAATAAAAATAATGAAGTCATACAGTCTTTGGTCAACTACTGCATATTTCATCAGCGATTACTGCTCAAGCATCATTTTAAGCTTTTCACTTCTTGCCTAAAAATGCAGCAATGAGTTAAAGTTTCTTTCATCATTATTGTTTTTTTATTTCACTGCTAAAACAACCTGAGCATACTAAATGAATTAAAAAAATCATCAATTTGGCTTCTAGAACAATTTCTACCACTTAAAATTTCCAACATTTATCTTGGCAGAAACACATTGAACCTCTCTTAAGCCAAATCTAGGAGATCATCTCTTATGTTTCATCTAACTAAAAAACCTGAAAGCAGAGCCCAAGGCTACTGTGGAAACTGCTCAAGGTATGCTTCTAAGTTGATGCATACCTTGACAGCTATGCCTTCTGAAGGTAGAAAATAAATTTCTTCAGTTTTAAACACATATTCCATGCTAGTGGTAGCTTCAGCTGAGCATACTTTGGCCCAAGCAAAAAACAGCTGCCTGTTCCTTCAACTCACATCTCCACCGTAATGCCCAAATTATGCCATTACCTATACGAGCTCATACTTACTAAGAAAATACAAAGATTACATACAACTGCAGTAGAAGTTACGGTGGGTTTGTTTTTCCTTGCTTTTTCCTAAACAATTCATTCTGTGTGAAAAAAGACAATACCTTCACATTTTACACTGAAAAAGAATCCATTTTTTGTTTCTACCATTCAATTTGTTTAGAAGCCTCTATAAGCAAATAATTATTTTTAAGCAAACTTACAACCAGTAGATTCTCTGAGTGGGAAAATGTGTTTCAATGACTATGTGCAGGTTGTGTGTGGGTTTTTACTGAGAAGTAAACTTATTTTATGTGGTTTTATACACTTCCATAAATACATAAACATTATGCACACACTCATACGCACAAAGCCCAGTACTTCAGTTAACTGTAAAAAGATTTAATCACTATCTTCTGAATAATCTTTTATTAGCCTCACTCCCTGAGGTTACAAAATTTGTCACTTAAGTTTTATTTCTCTAATCCACCAGTACTATTGTATCTGCTACCTGCAGCACAATTTTCAGGGTTCTCTGAACTACATTATCTTGCCAACTCCAAGAATAAACTGATTCGGATGCAGTATAGTACTTTACTGTGGCATTTTACCATTTTAAGAGTACATACCACAATCTAAAATAGCCCAAATAAGCAACACTAGACAAAAAAGTTACTTTAAAAGTATTAACAACATAAATTTAAAATATTTTTATCTGAGACAGGACTAAATATAAAGATATGCTAATAGCCTTACTAGGGCATGGTACAAATGTGAAGGGAAATGGAAAAAAGCTATTTCACATTATCTATCATAATTGTCAGAACGAGTCCTTCAGTAACAGACGTGCTCAAAAAGACTAGAAATTAATTTCCACATTGTCCCTAGTGATCAAGGCTACAGTCAGTTATATCATCTCTTTGTGGAGTTATTTTAGTAAATGAAAAGACATCTTTAAAGATCTCACGAAAGTAATGCTTTTCTTCATTAACGAGGATAAACAACAGCGTAAAGCTCAGAAAGGAAAACGACACCGAATTTCTCAACTGTAATGTCAAATGGCACCTTAACTACAGGCAGTACTGCAACCAGTATTACAGAATTCAGAAAGCCAAAACTCAATGCAAAGCCAAGATAAATGATTTGTCGAATTATACTGGCAGCAGAAGAGGATCTGCAAGAAGTAAGGTCCAGGCCAGGAAGGAAGAAAAACACATGCCAGTCAGCCTCACTCCTAACAAGGCCAACTTCCTATGAAGCATGCTTGCTGGATGAAGACAAAATAATCATGAAAACAGATGTTGTAGAAAATGACAAAAAGCTTTAAAAAGGCTAGAATATGCCTCAGAACTTCCAGATCCTTGCAACTCCTCCTTCTGGACATAGTATTGCCCAGTTGCACAAAATAAAACAAGAAAAAAAAGGTTAGTTCAGTGCCTCCAATGTATTTAGTAGTTCACACTATCAAAAGGAGATTGAAATTTCTTTAATGAGCAGTTCACGCACAACACAACAAGCAGTGGCAAAGAAACAAACACACCACCAAAACAAGCAAACAAAAAGAGGTATAAAACATCTTTACTTAAGAGCCTTTTCCCAGTGGGATAAATAAAATAGAAATATTAATAAAAACATCCAAAATCTTTCCCCTCCACATGTTTAATGTTCCTTTTCTCAGTCCTTCATTCAATCCTTATTTTTTGTCTGCCCTACCCACTCACTTCCAATAGATGTTTGGTTTATCCTTTCTGGGAAAGCACACATTACACAAGTCTTTAAACTGTGCCCCTTTGCCTTTCCCTCAGCACTGCTACTGAAAAAAACATACTGTCTGCTGCCTCTGCAACCCCTAACAAATTTCACAAGTTTTAACCTCTGGAGGTCCCTTCCCGCCTCCAAAGTTCTGTGTTTCTGTGTGTGATTCACTACAGAGTGCTCCTGACAGGGACTATGGTGTGGTGCTCAGAAGCAGACAGTTGTTTCCTCTAAGTAGACTGGAGCTTCCTATAATTTCTTCCAAGCCTTCGCTCTATAACCCCTGTCCATTTGGCCCCTCTATGGGAGCCCAGAACCTGTTGAATATCCTAGCTGACTGAGCTTCAAATAGTTGTCTTCTTCCTTACAATAAAATCAGGGCCCAGAGTTACTGTGCCAACTACTCCCTTAGTATCTCTCAGGTGCATATATTATCCCCTGCTCTCAGTGACACTGAAGAAGGAAAGCAAGCATGAACATCTGCAAATGCATCTGCACCTTACAGAACAGGCAACTCTATGAACTCTGTGGAACACTTAATTCCTAAACATCAGGGCACGGAATATGTCCAACATTTCAACGAATTTGGAGGAGGAGGGGAGGAAGGAAACCACAGAAATGATACATCAAGTCTTGCCACTAAGACATCATGATTATAGACTGAAACTAATTATAGATTAAACTAATTAAGTCATTTGAGCTCTCAAGGCAAGTTTACAGATGATATCTTAAAACCTCAATCAATGTCACTTGCTCAAGAACATCAAGAATACAATATGGACGTAACCCAAGTGGAACTAGCTACCCTTATTCATAAGTTTTCTGGAGGCAGAGGTCACAGTAGGAGCCATGGCATACCCTGTTCCCAAAAGGACAGGTATTACTTTGCATTTTGATTCACTTTAGATCTAAACAGAAGGAAATGCAGGAAAGTACTATGCACTTATTCACGCCAGGCCATGCAGATGTTGATTTGGCAACTTCTCCCATGTTCCCACCCTCATACTGCTCCAGAAGGCTGGTTCATCAAAACAAAGCAATTCCTCAGCTGCTGCTTAGCTGCTAGACCTGATGCAAGAAGTAGCATCACAACAGATTGTGCCTAGTGGTAGGAAAAAGTCTCTTTAATAGCAGACTACAAGATCTAATTAAGTTGATTGTGAAATGGTACTCTTCTGATGCATGCATGATACCAGAAGAAAAATATATGGCAAACCCACTGGCATCAGTAGTAAAAAAAAATATATATAGAAGAAAAATAGAGGAGGCAAACAAAATAGCAACAAATAATAAACCAAAAGCACAAACAGCAAGGTAGCATCACACACAGAATAACCCAGGTACAGTAGTCCATATAGCAGCAACACTAACTTGGATCACCGGAAAACAGAAAAATGTTTTGCGTAATGTGTAAAGAAATAAAGAATAAGAGAAACAGAAGTTATGGGCAAATGTCTACAGATCTTGAAAGAACATTAAGAGTGCAAGTACGATGTTATATTGGGATTAAAACAGAAAAATCATTTCCAATAGAAAACAAAAGAGAAATGCATATCAGTAAAACAAACACAAAAATAGTAATGGGCAAGAGCAGAGCATCATTAAATGGAGCATTTAATAAAAAAAGATACCCAATAAATAACAGAAGATCTTAGAAACAAGAAGTTTGTCTTTGGTCTCACTATTACTAACTTGTAATCTTCTCAAGAATTCCTTAAGAGGCTCCAACTCAAAGACACAAGATCAATACTATTTGAAGTCTAGACCTTTAAATCAACATAAATAAATAAAACTTATTTCAGAATTTTAGTCACACATGCAAGACAAATTAATGCAGGCATGAAGCAAAAGAGAAGAATATAGCTGTAATACCATAAAGCAAGGTCCTGGAACTAAATACCTGCATACATTACATGAGAGTAAATTGCATTTAACAGGACTACAGCAGAGTACTCAATTTAGGGAAAAGTGTTGACTGCTAAAAGAAAAACTATTGCAAGAGCAAAAATTAAAAATTATTCTCCTAGCCGTGTGTTAATAGAGAAATACTTAACATAATTTTCATTATTTTGATAAACACAAAACAGCATTTTCCCCAAGAATTTTAAAACTAAGCCATAAATCAACCATAAGTTATTCTCATTTCATTGTATGTACCAGATTATATCTGTAATTGAGACACTAAAATGCAAGATTTATGATTTCCACAGTACTAGTACATGACATTACTTCATGAAGTTAATCAAATCAGTTGCTTCACACTTGTGATCAGAATATCTGAGTATATAATATATATTACAAAATTATTTCAAGTATGTTAAGAGGCTAGCTACCTCAATCAGAGATATTAAGAATTAAGATAGCTATCAGTAACAAATATGCCAACATTTACTGGAAAAAACTACAGCATTTTAGGGATAAGAAGAAATTTTAAAAAGATTGCATACCAAAATAGTGCTGCAATTTCAAGCACAAACAGTTTCTTCAGTGACTAAGGAATACATATCATTAGCACTGATCCTATTATTTTCCAGGTATCACAAAAATTGGTACATATGCTTCAAAAGCTGATACAATGTTATCAAATACTAAGACAGTAGAGGAAACCAAAACAAACAAGGTTTTGATTTATTGTAAAGGACATGGAATGCAAAAGTTTATGTGAAAAGGTGCCATGCCTCTGACAGAAGGGCCTGAGACTCGGAGTTCTCTCCCCAGTCTGCAGCAGCAGTTACCAGAATAGCAAGGCTTTGTCATGTCTCCAAATCAAACAAAACCCACAAACATTTTCATGATCAGCAAAACTTTAAAGCAATTATTCTTTCTACAGTTATACAGGTCAGGTACTTATTTTAAGGTATAAACACCACCAGATCTTTAGCTCATCTTCACAGCCTGGGACGACAGATGCTGAAAGCAGGATGACTAGAATCTCGGAGGTCTCTTCCAACCTGATTGATTCTATGATCAGGCACTTTTTTCCCCATTGCTTTCAGTGCCAATTAAGAGCTATAGAGAAATTATCCCAAGTTTGAGGCACTGTTTCATAATCAGTTGGTAAGCTGTGGTAAGAATTTCATGATGAACTTCTGGAGTACTGTCTATTTGGCCCAGTCTGATAGCACTGACAGGAAGAGTGGAAAGGCAGATTATCCTCCAGGATATGTATCAATGCAAACTTCCTGCGTAAGTTCATTCCCTTCCATCCCAAATGACTGCCTACCTTGCCTGCTCAGAGGGACCAGCAGAAGGCTACACTACAGTTATTTCTAAGAATTGCAAAAAGATACTGAAGAGCAGAAATATATAATCTTAAAATAATGGTATTTATGAAATAATAGCATTCTGACACTAACCGATTTGTACAAAACTAGGATCACCCTGTTCCTTCCAGAAGCATGACACTAAGGGAAGAAAGGCACAGGAAAACACTGTAACACAAGCATTTAAGCAACTAATACACTTTGAATGAAAACTCTGAAATCCATGAATGTTCTTGGAAAGAAAATGTTTAAAGCTTGTCACTAGGTGTCTGTGAACTTTTAATTAGCCTATATTACCCCTCACTTGAGCAACATTTCCACTTGTGAAATGTAACAAAAATAGTTCTTGACATTTAGTATTTCTGATTACCAAAAACTCTTCTAACCAAGTCAAGGCACAGAAAGGACACCATACAGGACATGCCATGAAGGAAGGGATTTAAAGGAAAGTAAGCAAGCAGAAATGAATTTATATTCTCTACATGCTGAACTAGTGGACTGATTATGGCACTCATGATACCTCCTACTTCTTGAAATTTCTCTCTCATTTAACTGCAATTGTCAAATGCAATTGATTTTTCTATTATTCTGGCCTTGGCAAGCTCAGCCAAGCAATGGTGAAAAGTGCTAATGGTACTTCAAAATATTAATTCTTTAAGTGTTACGAATAACTTACAGTGCCAACGGTTTCTTGTTTCTAATAACAGCAACTGTCCCCATGCTAGTTCAAAGCAAAACATGCTTTGTCATCTTTGTCAGGGTGGGGAGAAAGGGACAAACATATTTAAAACAAAGATAATTCCCTAGAGTGCAACCAGACAGAGGAAATGGCCATTTGGAGCTCCTTCAGCTATCTAACCAGACAAGCTATTGCTATTTTTATTGAACTAAGAAATTTTACATTTTTCTTACACACTATTTTGGGGAACAGTCCAGACTGACATTTTAGAATTGATGCAGAACTCTGCATCCAGTCTCAGACATTAAGGTCCAAATCTAGACTCTAAGAATAGTCCTGAGCACATAACGTTTTACTAATAATCAGCAAAATAATTAAAAAGAAAAGCTAGGAATATACGATATCCATTCCTTGAAGATCAATTTTACTCATTCTACCATGCTTCAAGTAATTTTTTAACTGACACTCCACAAAACACGGAGTTATTTAATTGCTGGTATGACAGCTCCTTAGGGACACAATGCAGAGCAGCAATAGGGTAGCTATACAGAACACACTGAAGGAGAAAAGAGAAGCTTTATACCTCCCGAAAATTTTTACTTCATGCTCCAGCTAGATCTCATCTGGCAAAACACTGGCCAGGCAAAGCCTCAGCATACAAGTCTTACAGAAGGACAGAAAACTAGTTTCTTTCCACACCCTGATAATGGCCTACACATTAGAAGCTGTCTCTACCAGCAAAACAGTTTACTCACATGAACTTCCACCAACCATTTATAAAGGTACAGAAATAAACCTGCAACAAAGCTATAGCATAGAGCAGTTGACTCTGTTCTGCATCTTTCAGAGCTGGATTAACATACACATTACAATGTGCTACTGTTGCAGTAATGCTAATTCATTATTATTCTAAAGCAAGTTAAAACAAAGTGCTGATTTCTATTCTTAAAAATCAAGCTAATTTGCTCAGTTCTGCTCAAAAGCAGATCTCAATGGCTAGTAACTATCAAAATGTGTTAAACATCTCTTCCAAATAAAAATTAGATTATTTAACAACCAGGTAATACTCTATGTACTCAGTGAATTATCTTGACCAGTTTCAATAAGAAGACATACCAGCATGGCAGAGCTCATTTTCAGTTGTGGCCAAAAAGAGAAGTTATTTTCCTGTATTATCAAATTTCAAAAATCTCAATTCTCACTAGTACTGCAACAAAGTACTCTTGATAAATTTTGATCATCTTAATTCTTAAGTGTTGAGAAGGAAGCATCTCAAAGTAGTTCAATAAGAAACTGGAAAAGAAAAAAAAAAAGAAAGAAATCTACTCTTCACTTTTTGTAAAGTGGCCTCTTTAGAGGCAACACTGTCGGCAAATGCTTACAGCACAGGTCATCAATGTGAAAGACATTCTAAAACTTTCTGTAAACTAAGTCCCATTGAAATCCTTTTTAATGCTTGCTCCCATCAGAATTTAAGACACTACTGACCAGCAGAAGTCACAGCTGTAAATCACTAGCTGCCTCGCTATAGTCTACTACATAAAAGGTAAGAATGCTGAAGATAGCTGACCGAAAACACGAGACAGACCATTGCATTTTGTGTCTTGTCTGATGAGGCCATGATAGAAAGCACTGAAACAGTAAGACACATGGAAACAGGCCACACTGGGTCTCAAAGGGCAAAAGGAGACATCTGATGGAAAAAAAAAAAAAAAAAGAGGAAGAAGTGAAAAGACACAAAAAGGTCATCAGAACAGACCAGAGAAATGATCGCTGAAGCAGGACTCTGAACACATGCAGACAGAACTTATTCAAGATGACTACAGAAATAAGTTCTGATGGCCAAGATGATGAAAAACTCAGGACTGATGTTTGCCAAGTAGGTAACTAAGTGTAATGTGCCTGGCATAATGACATGATTTCCAGTGCAACAAAAATAATAAGACCTGCAGTATGGACCAAATAAAAAACACGCCCAGTATTTTTTCCTGTCAGGAAGTGCGATCTTCCCCTGAAATTACTGACTACAAGGTCTTGTATCCACACAAAACTGGACTGAATCTGCTGGGGTCTGCATATATGGATACAGTAAAGGATGTAGGAAACTCATCTTGAGAAACTGTAAGTTGTGTTTCAACTGCATGACAACAATGTAAACAGAACCAGATTCTGCCTTTCCTTCATGTTTAAAAATATTTAAGAATGATACTGTCTACATAACAAAACTACACAACTAACATTTGTAGCGGTGGGGAATATTTCTAAGTTTTTTATGACACCAAAAAATGAGAGTGACCTTAGCCACTCTAGACAGCAGCAAACTACACAAGCCTGCAAGTACCCAAGAATTTTTTTAGATCTAATTTCACTATATATTCTTAAAGAAATAGTTAATTTGCGAGAGGAAAGACAACAGCTTTGCTGACTGTCCAGCATTCCCCCTTCTTGAAGTTATTAAGTTTAGGCAGCCTACAAACTCATCAAGTTTTCACTACTGTCCTACTCCAATGACAGTCCAACCCACATTCCATCTCACTTTTCACATATAAACCAAGGAAACACACAAACCAAAAAAAAAAACCAAAAAGAAAAAAAAGAAAGAGTGAAACCTAGGCAGTTCTAGGATACTATACATATATCAGAACGCTTGAAGCAATCTGCATCCTCCTGCAAAATAAGGAAAGGGTTTATGGGCAGGACTGCGTGTAGTTTTCACAAAGTAGTTTAGGTACCAAGTCATCACTTGAACACCCAAAAAAAGCATGCTGGAAAGGACTCCCAGTCGACATTTCAGGCTGGTCCTCTGACAGTCAAGTGCTGTCTGGTTGGCTGAAGAACTCCTCAAAACTGTTTTTCAGACAAGTAAGCAGAGGCTGCAATTTTGCTAGACCTCCCCAAAACTCAATTCCCTTGGCAGAAACCAAGCCTGAAATATTTCACCCTGAAGTACTTTGTCTACAGAGTATTTCATACACAGGAACTAGAAGTAAAGGACATCAGAACCTAGTCCTCCAAACACCAAGGCTAAGTATTGGAACTGGTCATCACAGGGGTAAGCACTAGGATTTGCCTCAAAAAGCCAAAGAATCAAGTACCATCCACACTGCTACAGCCATCACGGAACAGAATAGTCCAGTATGAAGCACCGACCCAGAACATTCTATGCCACCCTTAAAATAGTCTAAATTACTTGAGCTAATGCTTATGCATCACACTCACTATTTAGCACAGATTATTAATCCTGACCATTCACCAAATACCCTTCATACAAAAATAGGTCATGCATTTTTAAGTGTTTAACACACTTGGCACTTTTTTCACCCAGGGAAATCTGAGAGCTCACGTCACTAGTATCAATTCCTTAATGCCCTAAAACTTTGAACTGATGCAAATTAAGAGCTTCAGGATACTTTTTCAGTTATCGCTCAGGAAATCAAAGCTAAATTTTTCCCGTGTCAGAAAGCAAGCCTTCACACTTCAAGACTTGAAACAATTCAGTTTGGCCAAATAACTTTCATCACAGGATAAAAGGACAATATATAAAACACAGGTAATGCAATCATCATGTTGGAGAATTATCTGTAAGCCAGACACCTTGCTGACATATTAAAAATAGAAAATCAATCGTTCTTTGTTGAGTCAAGTCAGTACAGAGGAAAGTCTCATTTGCCCCTTTAAGTGCAGCTTTGGACACTGCAGCCTTTTCTAGCCCACAATGATCCTCAAATACCCGCTTGCCTCACCGCTTAGCTGCCCAGCTGCTTTGGGACGGAAGGCCCTTACCAGGGAGAAGCGAACCCAAGCAGCTAACTTCTACCAATTACCTATAACCACAAACTCCTGGAACAACAAAACTGTTCGATTTAAGCCGTTTAAGAAGAAAGCAAATACGGATCCTTTACGAAGCTACCACAGAGGAGGAGGCCAGAGGGTCTGAAGGAGGTGCCGGCGGTCGGGGCCCCAGTGGAGACATCCTTTTGGCGAGGCCTAGGGCCGAGGCAGGCTCCCTTCTCTCCAGGTGTGCTGCTCCATAAACGGGGCCCGTCGCAGAAAAGCGGTCTCACCGACCCTCGCCGACTGTGAAAGCCCAGCCGCCGGCAGTTCGCAGGCGACGGCGGGCCCGCTCCAGCTACCCGCCGTACGGGGCAGGCTCGGCGGGCCGGGCTCTGCTGCGGCGCTGGAGCGTCCCACTCAAGTCTCGCCCTGCCGGCGGAGCACAGCGCCCAGCTGGGGAGGAGCGAAGGAGCGAGGGGAGATAAGAGGGGCACGGCCCTGTGCTGAGCTCGCTCGCCGGCGCCTCTGCCCTTACCTCAGCCACGGGGGAGGCTACCTGCTATCTAAGCAGGTCGGAGGCCCCAGCGAAGGGCAGAGCCGCCTCTCAGCCGCGGCGCCCAACCGCCCGTTCGGGCGGGCGAAGAGCCGCTCCCTTCCCTCCCGCACCACACCGGCCGCGGCAGGGGTCTTACCTCTGCTAACATTATTACCCGCTGCGCTGCGGCGCCTCGGCGGCTCTAGCCCCGCAGCATGGTGAAGCCCGGCGGCCGCGCGGAAAACTCTCCCTCAGCCTGCTGGAAGGCGAGGCCGGCGAGGCCAGCGCGGCCAGCGCCGCCAGCCCACTGCCGCCTTCCTCAGCGGCCACCCGCCGCCCCCAGCCCCGCAGCCGCCTTCGCAGCTCGGACCAGAGAGGCCGCCATCTTGAGAAAGCTACGTGCGCCGCCGCCGCCGCTCCCCGCCCAGCACGCCCGCCCATTGGGGCTGAGGGACGCGGGGCCGCCCCTGCCGGGGCCACCTGATTGCCCGCCCCGCCCCCTCGCCACCGGGGCCGCTGTTCTCCCAGCCCGTCCTCCTCCCTGTGTTGGGGGGCAACGTGAGCAGCGTTGGAGATGTTGCGCCACGGTCCAGCCCCAGCGTTGCAGTCTGGCGGCCGGGAAGGCGCGGCAGCTGTGCGAGTTGGTAAATCCAAGGGCTGGGTATGTCTGGGGGGGCAGTGGTGGGGGCGGCGCCTGTCCCGCGCTGCAGCGGCCGTGGAACATTGCACAGCCCGAAGGGAGAAGTTGAAGGCAGCAGAACTTAAAACGTTGTTAAAGCCGATCTGCCGTGGGTTTGAGTTTTTTGCCCTATCTCCCTCCCATAAGACGTTGGTGTGTTTTGTCTCTGAGCTCTTCGGCACCAGACACCTGCTCTGCCGATGCCAGTTGCAATATTTCTTCAAATTTCTGACCAAGCAGCGTGCCTTATCCACCAGTAATACATGCAGCACTGCATGTCTGTCCCTGCTCTAGATGTTAAGAAGACACGTATGTAAATGTGTTACCTTCAGTTTCGTTAAGTGGTGGCATACACTGTGGAAAAAAATACATCTCAGAACTGGAGCCGTGTCTGCACCGCACCAGTGAGCCCTGCTCATGAGGTGCTGTACTCTCACAGCTCAGTGTCTGAATGCAGGGAAAGATTCCAGCTATGAAACTTAGTGTTTTCCCTTGAGTCCTGTTCCGTGCGCGTTTGCTTGCTTGCTTGCTTTTTAACCAGACTTCAAAGTCACAAAGTTAACCTTAGGTGCATGAGAGCAGAAACGAGATCCGATTTTTTTTTTCCTGCGTTGCCAATAACAGAAAATGCACACCAAAGAAGTGGTAATGGTTAGCAACGAAGGTAGAGGAAAAGCAACACTTCATGAGTGATAGGCCGAGAGAGTTGGAGTTGCTCACAATTGTGATGGTTTGAGTGTTCCCTGCCCCCCTACACTTTGGAAATCACCCAGACTAGACTCAGCCAGGCCTGGAAATTGAATGAAGCTTACTATATTTACAGCTTAGCACAATATACAGTCAGATAATTTACAGTATATACAGTTACATACAAAAATTTACAAGGTAAAAGGTAATACAGAAACACAACAGCCCTCCCAGAAACCTGAGTCCCCAGGAGGGGCTCTCAACCACCCCTTCACCTTCCCCCTACCCCTCTCAACCTTATCCCAATCCCAAGGAAGAATGGAGGTTCGGCCAGGGGGTTAGGAAGCCAAGTGGATTAAAGAAACGGCAGAGAGGCTAAAGAGAGAGAGAATGCAGCTCAGCCAGTTCCCCAGCAGAAGAGAATGCCTTATCTATGTTTTGATTCCTATTTTTATACATCTCAGCAAGCCTATGAGGGAAGTAGACATCACCGTTGTTTTCCTTTTACAGCCTGTAATCTAGTTCTTCTCACCAAAACATTCTAGCTAGCTTCAAACTAGCACAACAATAGAGAAGTGAAGGCTTCTGGGAGACCTTACAGTACCTTAAGAGGGCCTAAAAGAAAGCTGGGGACAAACCGTTACAAAGACATGTAGGACAAGGGACAATGGCTTTAAACAGGAGGAGGATGGACTTGGCTTGGACATTAGGAAGAAGTTCTTTACTATGGGGATGGTAGAACACGGAAACATCTAGAGAGGTGGTGAAGACACCATTCCAGAAGACATTCAAGGTCAAGCTTGATGGAGCTCTGAGCAACCTGATCTAATTGGGGATGTCCCTGCTCAATGCAGGGGTGTTGAACTGGATGACCTTTAAAGGTCACTTCCAACCCAGTGCATTCTCTGATTCTATTATAATGTGAAGAAAAACAGCCCTCTTCACTTACAGTCTCGAAGCAAAGCCCTTTTTCATGCCAAGGCAAAGGGCATTAGGCAGCCTTTAAGGCTGCTGGATTTTGTAGAAATTCTGTAATTTTCCCACGGTTTGTTAACAACTTAGCACTTGAAGGCTGCCCTCTTCTTGGTTTTATTTGTATTACTGAGTTTCAGTTTTAGTCATACAATATTTTTCTCCCCTGCTAGAGACCCAGCTGTTAGTCATGTGGATTGCCCTTTAAAAAAAGCAGACCCTCAATATTCACAGTCACTTATCTCCTCAAAATCATACAAAATAGTAATTTTTTTAGAATCTGGTGGGCTTTGTATTTCTGAGCCTGTATTTCTGAATGGTTTCTGTTAGCATTACTCTTTCCTCCAAGCTGATCCCTCAGAGAATATCCAAATCTCACAGCACACACAGCTCTTCTTTTAGACAATGGGATTAACAGTAACTGAACTATGCAGTGGTCTTGCACATGGTATTTAACCATCTTGATACATTAAAATTTGTTCAGAAGCATTGAGTAATAGGAGTTGTGAAATACCAATTTTATTGTATTTCTTTGGTCTTCTAACATTTATTTACAGCACGTTGTAGATGCTTATTTGGAAGACAGTCATATATATACATAGTTGTGGTTCTCTATTCATGGCTTTCATCATGTTTCAATTCAGACTGTGCTCAGCTCTGTGGTAGAGGAAACCCTGAAGGGACTCATAATATAGTAGAGTGCTTAGTAAATCATTACTTGTGTAATTATGCAAAAACGTTGACACACACTCAACTAGGTAGGAAACAGAACCAAAACACTTAGAAAGCCAACTGTTTGCCATGTCACTTAGTCATAAAGGCATTCTTTGGGCAAGGCACAGTATAGTGCCCTGGTAAGATAGAATACCCAGTTTATAAGACTGTGAAGAGTAAAGGTCTCATGATATTTGTGAACATACATATAAATGATAGTAGTTAAGGCAAGATGATGGTCTAACAAAAGGAGCTTTCTTGGCACCATCTCTCCTTCTATGTTTAGACACATCAGATAGGGTTTTCAAAAGAAGTGATCACTTCTGAAAACTTGGTGCAAAACTGTGTACAACTTAAGTGTGCTCCATGTAAAAGAAGAGCAAATCGTTTGCAAATCTCACAGCAAGGTGAAATCACAATTACTTCTCTGCACTTTGATTTGCTGCTACTTCTGCTTGGGACTTGGCAGTCCAAGAGGGCTTCTCAGGCAGGGAAGCACCTTTTATTTCTGTATTGCTAAAATAAACCTACCAATACCTCTCCTGAAAACTGTTCTCTGATTTCACACCTGTCCATGCAGTCTTAATATTGTTGCAAAATCAATTGTTCTAATTTTTGGTTAAAACCACCAAAAGGGAAAGGTAGTATAACTGCAACAGCAAGAATGAAGCTGTGAGGAAAGACTGAACCACACAACAGCAGGCTCAAGGCAGAAGAGGAAGCAGCATTGTAAAGGAGAGGCAAAAAGATTTAGTAACTTGCAAATTGGTTGAGTGAGGCACTTCTTGAAAAACAAGTCTGATGGGAGTAGCACAAAGGAGGAAGAGAAAACAAAGCTGCCCATTACTGAGGAGTCAAACAGTTATGTTGGCTGTTCCTGTGCTTGGAATAAACTAAAAAATATAGGTGTGATTCTTTTATTTTAATTCTTTTTTTTTCTATGAAGGAGAGTAGTTCTAAATTAGTGTGAGCAGGTCTAGAAACAAGGCTCCAACTGCAAATTGAAAAGATTACCAGCCCAGAAGCTCGAATACTTATTTGTTTCCCTGAGCCCATCTTCAAGTGACACTAGTGCTCTTAGAATTGATGAGTCATCCCTATTCCTTACATTTTCTCCTTGTGCATTCATTACACATACAGCTTGGGACTGGTGGTGGCAGGAGCTGGTGCCTAACGGAAGCAGTGCAGCCACCTTAGCTCTGTGCTCACCCAAGCAAAGCAGCATGCTCCTTATTTTCATGTCACTTCCATAAACCTGCAAGCACTCTGTGAAGAAGTGTCAGGGCACTAGTGTGTTAGGGCAAGTATACACACACACACACACACACATATCTATCTATTTATCTGTAATCCAACAGAAATTTTGCTGAAGATTTTTGGACCTAGTCCTTAAAATGCTCAGATAACTTCCTTTCTTGTAGGCCTAGCCAACTGTTTAATACAATTAGAAGGAGCACCTCAATGCTGATGGTTGCAAATACCTTCATATTTAGAAAACAACTCCTGCTTGTTGCCAAACATCTTGATGTTCTTTGTTTCTGTTACAGTTTTCACTGACTATGGGCTAACTAATGTTTGATGGTGGAGATCAACATTTTGAAATCCCACTGCAGACACTGGAAGTTTCAAGGGGTATCTACCAGAGTTATGGGTGAATGCAGCATTAAAACTGAGCAAGAGGAGCTAGGGATAGCAGCAGCAGGCTCTCCATCTAGAAGTTTATGAAGGTTTTTGTGAAGTGAAGCATAGTGAGTGTACAAAGTTAAAAGGCAGGCTCAGAGACAAAAATACAGTTGTGAGGGGGTGGATGCAGCATACACAGAAGGGGCACAGGCAAGACTTTATTTGCTCTTTTATTGCTATAAAAGAGCAACTGTGCCAACTTCCAGTGAAGCACAAATGAGCACAAACTATTTTCCAGCCCCGAAAGGAGGGCAGTCCCAGAACCTAAATAAGTTAGCTCACCAGCTTATGAAAAATTACATCAATGACTTAATTGCCAAGCTAATTAAGGCAACTTCTGAAGCAGCAGTAACCCGCATTTGGAGAGCAGAAGAATATGTTGACTTCTTTATATACATGCAGATTAGAGAAAGGGGAAACTACAGGCAGGATATGGAGGAGGGATGAACTGAACAACTGACCAGTTTTGCTTTATTAAGCAGTTCCTTTATGAGACTCACTCTAACTTCATCAGCAAGCCTGAACTTCTTTACCTTTCTCTATAGTTCTGCAAAGATCTTTTACAGAATTATTTCTGTATACTATAAACTAGCTCTGGTTGTCCATAACCAACCAATATAAACCAAAGTTTGGCTTCTGTTCCCTTCTTTCAGTTGTTTGTAGCCCAGGCTGGCAATATGGTTGGAGTTCTCTTAGGATTGTTTAGTTTGTGATTCATTTTCTTGCAGGGAGGAAAAAGTCAAGTGGAGGAGAAAACTGGAGTCAATAAGTGTTTTGAGTGTTAAGTCTTTCTGTTTGAAAGCGATTCACTCCACTGCTTTTTCAAGTAAGATCAAATGACTCCAAAAGTCTACATAGCAACATGACTGAAAGCAGAACTTAGAGCATCTTTAACGTGTGATTTCTGTTATTTCAGGAAGTTGCCTAGTCTAATATCTTCAGTCTGAGTTGCTTGATTAGAAGCAAAACATCTGATCAGGATCACAACTCTATATTCAAATTAAATATCTCGGTCAGTTTCTGCTTTCTCAGCGTTAGTCTAAGATGCAGCACAGACAGCATATGGTGTATGTGAAAGGGCTACTCAAGACAGCATGATGTGAATGTAGGCATTAGAAAAATGATTACTGAAGAAGCATCAGGAGTAACTCCTGCTTCATCTTCTGCACTAAGGATGAAATAACTGCCCATTATTCATAGTCTCAGAATTGCTTATTGGAGGTTTAAATTTTTTTTTTTCAAAGGTTTTTCCAGCTTACATGTTTTCACTATGGTAAACTTGCTGCTATTCTAATTGCTGTCTCCAGCTAGGACAGATACTGTTTGCTTTAGCACCTTAATCCTACTTATAGAATCATGGAATCATAGAATCAGTCAGGGTTGGAAGGATCATCTAGTTCCAACCCCCCTGCCATAGGCAGGGACACCCTACCCTAGATCAGGCTGGCCAGAGCCCCATCGAGCCTGGCCTTAAACACCTCCAGGGACAGGGCCTCAACCACCTCCCTGAGCAACCCATTCCAAGGTCTCACCACTCTCATGCTGAAGAACTTCCTCCTCATGTCCAGCCTGAACCTACCCATCTCCAGCTTTGCTCCATTCCCCCCAGTCCTGTCACTCCCTAAGAGCCTAAAAAGTCCCTCCCCAGCTGTTTTGTAGGCCCCCTTCAGATACTGAAAGGCCACAATAAGGTCACCTGGGAGCCTCCTTTTCTCCAGACTGAACAGCACCAACTCTTTCAGTCTGTCTTCAGAGGTGGTAGGAGAAGGGGCAATGGGTGTAAGCTGGAGCATAGGAGGTTCCACATGAACATAACAAAAACCTTTTTCCCCATGAGGGTGACAGAGCCCTGGAAAAGGCTGCCCAGAGAGGTTGTGAAGTTTCCTTCAGTAGAGACATTCAAAACTCACCTGGATGCATTCCTGTGTGACCTGCTCTAGATGATCCTGCGCTGGCAGAAGGGTTGGACTTGATTATCTTTCAAGGTCCTTTCCAACCCCTAACATTCTGTGACTCTGTGATTAGGTGTGTGTCACAAGCAGATGCAGCCTGGACCTGAATTTTCAGCTTATGCACTGCTTTCATAGTGATTACAGCGATACTGATCTTGTGATAAAGCATTATGATGATACTGAACTTTGCCAGTGGCTTGAGGCCAAAGTGAAAATATTCAACGGCTTGGAGAACACACAGGGGATTATATCTAAAACATTTCCATGGAAAATACTCAGTAAGACTCATAACTAGCAAAAGAGAGGTAAATAGGAAGCAAACCTCTTTCCTGAGCATTAAAAAATTTAGCTTCATTTACCATATTTGTGTTTTGCAAAATTGGTGTCAATGGTGTCCTCTTTATGTACACCAAGAAGATTATGTCATCCTGAGAGGTCTGAAGAAAATCTGACAAACTATACTGCACATGATGTGAGAGGTTCTTCAGCTACAAAATATATCCAACCAACCAAAACCACCAAACCTGAGCAGAGGGGAATTGGAAGTGATTCTAAAACTTTTTGTTTGTTTCTTTTTTCTTTCTCTTTAAGTGATGTTTTCCCTGAGTTCTAAGTGCCTAATCCATAATCAACTAATGTTCTAAAACATGTAATCTGCTTATGGGGAGGCAGATGTGGGGGTAGAAAATGAGAAAAAATGGAAGAGCTAAAAGTAAAATAAATATTTGGTCTGCAGTATCAGGTGTTCAAAGCCATTAGCTAAGCTCTAAGCATCATGACATTGGCAATGAAAGTTGTTTATATTTTAGTCTGTTTCTTGAATCTCTGAGAAGCAGGCAAGTTGTATTTTCAGGCTTTGTAATCATAAAGCCTGCAAAAACTCTTTAAAGTGTATTTCTTCTCGCACTGAATTCTGTGGCTTCACAAACGTTAAGAAATAAGATAAATATTATAAGGTATCATAAATTTGTAGGACTTGGCAAAAGCTGTGATGGTACTGCAGGTCTTATTATTATATTTTTCTTGTATTGTGCATCACTGATGTTTGTATCTGCTCTCCAGGTGAAGAGCATTAGTATTGTATATAGTCTCTGAGATGAAGCTTTCAATACTAAGCCCCTTGAGGTCACTTTGCAAGTTTCATTCTTCTGGTAGCCTGCTTTGCTGCCCATTTAGGGCAGTTCATAACAAAGACTGGTGCAAAAAAATTCTACAAAATACAGAGAATTTAATCACTGAAAGAAGCCACAGGAAATCCAAACTCCTGAAATTAAATGCTGCTTGTAATGGATTAAGGGGACAACACAGAGTACAAAAATAATTGCTTATTTGAATGGCATTTCCCTTAGTTCTGTTAAACCTAGATGCCACCTGGAGTACTGTGTGCAGTTCTGGAACCCCCAACACAAGAAGGATATGGAACTGCTGGAGCGGGTCCAGAGGAGAGCCATGAAGATGATCAGAGGGCTGCAGCAGCTCTGCTATGAGGACAGGCTGAGAGAGTTGGGGCTCTGCAGCCTGGAGAAGAGAAGGCTTCGAGGAGACCTTATAGTGGCTTTCCAGTATCTGAAGGGAGCCTACAAGAAGGCTGGGGAGGGACTATTTACACGGTCTGGTAATGTTAGGACGAGGGGGAATGGGTTTAACCTGGAAGAAGGGAGATTCAGACTGGATATTAGGAGGAAGTTCTTTACAGTGAAGGTGGTAAGATACTGGAACGGGTTGCCCAGGGAGGTTGTGGATGCTTCCTCCCTGGAGGCGTTTAAAGCCAGGCTGGATGAGGCCTTGAGCAGCCTGCTCTAGTGGGAGATGTCCCTGCCTATGGCAGGAGGTTGGAGCTGGATGATCCTTGAGGTCCCTTCCAACCTAAACCATTCTATGATTCTATAATACTCCCCGCTATGTACTTCACAATGTCACTTGCTGCTCACCCTGAACAAATTTGTTTTTCATGTATTAAAAGGACTATCAAGCCTCTCCTTCACCAGAAAAACCTGTTCCTCTGGTCCTCCTCTTCCTCATGCTTAGGTGCACAGTCAGAGTGCCATTATGAAGGATCTTCACCTGACTGGGTTTTATATACAAAACATGTCTCTGACTAAAGATTTGATACCCCTGATTGGTTGTTGTTGTTGTTTTTTTTTTTTTACCTTTGTTTTTCTCCTGAAGTTTTCCACAGGTTTTTTTTAATACTACCTTCTGATGTTTTTTTCTTTCTGGTTTTGACAATCCCTATAAAAAGTAGGGGACCTTCTGCAAGATCACTGCAAGCCATTTGGGATTAAGTTAAGGATTGCTAGACTCTTAATTTCAATCCCTGCTCACATGTTGCCAGTACTCCCTTTCCCTTAACAGCCACAAGTGGCTCATCAACCAACGTGAGTCACCTAGACAGGGCGATGTGAGGTGGAAGCCAACTTTGCTGTGTTGGTTTTTCTTTCACTTTGCCAGGAGGACTAATTGCCACTTGTCCTCACAATTTACATCCAGTTCACAGAAAGACAGACAGGTTACTCCACAGATCATTATGAAAGAACTGGACAAAGTACGCCACTGCTGCTGACGCAAAGACATCAGGAATACATTTAAGGTCATGAAGGATCAGTAAAGGCATAATCTTAGATAGGCTTTGGCAGAGTGACTCACACACCTGAGTATTAATCCTTGCAGCAAAGGCACATCCTAAAGTAGGATAGTGACATTCTCCATATTAAATCCCAGAATTCCCTGATAATTCTTTTAAAAAACTTTTATGAAATAGTTTCTCTGGAAATGAGAGAAATTGGAAATTTCATTGGAAATGAAAAAGGAAATTGCTGTCTACAGCTACCTGAAGGGAGGTTGTAGCCAGGTGAGGGTTGGTTTCTTCTCCCAGGAAAACAGCAACAGAACAAGTGGACACAGTCTCAAGTTGTACCAGGGGAGGTATAGGCTGGATGTTAGGAGGAAGTGCTTCACAGAGAGAGTGATTGCCATTGGAATGGGCTGCCCAGGGAGGTGGAGTTGCCGACCCTGGAAGTGTTCAAGAAAAGCCTGGATGAGGCACTTAGTGCCATGGTCTAGATGATTGGATAAGGATGGGTGATAAGTTGGACTGGATGCTCTTGGAGGTCTCTTTCCAGCCTGGCTGATTCTGTGATTCTGTGACTCTGTGGTTCTGTGACTTGTAAGCCTAAAACACATTACACCTTTCCCTTACTCAATGTCAGTGAGGTTAACAAAGGGTATCATATTTTCTTTAGGCTGAACACATAGCACTTAAGGCTTATTCATGCCTTCTATTACAGGCAATATAGATGCTGCAATTAAATTAAACCAACAATAAAATCACATAGATTTTACTGGGAAACACAGAATGTAAACATCCCTTGACCCTGACTACTCTGAAGTCAAAGCTAAGATAGCAAAATAACAAACTAAGCTAAATTCTCTTAAACAGGATTCTGCAATGGTTTTGAGTTGTAATTCAGATCTGCTTAGTCATCATACTGATAACAGATTTGGGATTTATGCAGCCTTGTATTAACCTGTCCTTTCTAGATTCTCACAAAGATCACCACTTCATTTTTGGGTTAGGAAATAGCTGCCAAAATTAAACCAAAGCTGGTTTACTCCTAACTCACCAGTGCTCTGGAGGGGGAAAAGGGAAGGAGAGAAGAAGCATTCTGTCTAACTCTGATACATGGCTGCTTTTAACATTGTTATTTTGAACTTTTATTCATCTGTTCAATTAAAAACTTGTCAGTTAAGAACAATATTAGCTACATCAAGTTCTTCCTCAATACAAGATTTAATTAAAAACTTAATATCTTCAAGTATTTTCTGTGTTAAACCCAAACAGCAGCTAGTTATTTAATTTAATCTCCAAATTATCTGACAAAAGTCACAAAAAGCAAGGCCAGAGCAGAGCTTTTATCATTATAAAACATAAAACAACTGCACAAGATCTTTTCTTCCACCTTCTGGAGCAGTCCAATGATACACAGTTAGAAAATATATCAGGGGAAAGAAATAAACCCCAAATATATACTTATTGTGCAGTTTTAAGATTAAAAAATTACAGTCCCAACTATATCCAGCTATGGAAAACAAACATCTGTCCTGCAAAGTCTCCTAGTATTCACCTTCATCCATCCATAGTCTCTCTGCTCACCCAGTGTCATTTGGTTTTTTAGCTCCTCTCCCTGCAATATCTGGACTTAATACTTCTTCTGTTTATCCTTTTTCATGCTGGGAATATGCTTCTCTCCTCCTTTCCACTCTTAGGTCTCTAGTGTGGCAATATCTCCATATTCCTTACAGAAAGGCCTCTCTTTCTTATGGCTGAGCATGCATATGGGCTGATGTCTTCTGCTTTGTGCCTGGGGAGAGTACAATCCCAGGGGAGTGAACAAGCTGCCGGGCTTTGTCCATCTTCTGCCTCTCCCTCGAGCCAACGAGCTTTTACCTCTGGGAAGATCACAGGATGTTAGGAGTTGGAAAGGACCTCTGGAGATCATTGAGTCCAACCCTTCCCTGCCAGAGCAGGACTATAGAATCTAGCACAGGTCACACAGAAATGCATCCAGATAGGTCTCGAAAGTCTCCAGAGAAGGAGACTCCACAGCCTCTCTGGGGAGCCTGTTCCAGTGCTCTGAGACCCTCACAGGAAAGAAGTTTTTCTTCATGTTGAGGTGGAACTTCTTGTGCTGTAGTTTCCATCCATTGCCCCTTATCCAATTACAGGGTGCAAATGAGAAGAGTTTGTCCCCTCCTTCTTAACCACCAGCCCTCAGATATTTATAAACATTGACTATATCCTCTTTAAGTCTTCCCTTCACCAGACCAAAAAGCCCCAAGTCCCTCAGCCTCTCCTCACAGGGCAGTGCCCCAGCCCCTTAATCACCTTTGTAGCCCTCTATTGGACTCGATTTCAAGTAGATCCCTGTCCCTCTTGAACTGGGGAGCCTAAAACTGAACACAATATTCCAGATGAGGTCTTGCCAGGGCAGAGTAGAGGGGTAGGAGAACTTCCCTCCATCTGCTGGACACACTCCTCTTAATGCATCCCAGAAAGGTGCTCTGAGATGCACTGGGTTAAGGCTAATGGTAGCTACCCAGAGCACTACTGGATCCAATATATCAGTCATTCTCACTAACAGGCAAAGGAAATGTCTGCTCTGTAACTTTAAACTGCACAGCATTTCAGTAAATATGAAACAACTTTAAAAAGACACATTGAATACTATTAGAGTTCATCATTATAGCAGATCTTGTGGTTGGTTTTGTTGCTTCACCTAAAGCCACCATCTGTGGAGTCACGTGTTTGAGCCATGTGGTGATGAAAGACTCTGCTCTAGGCATGCAAGTTTTTGTCCTTCCTCTTGACACAGAATTGCTTACATAAGTGAATCCTAAAGCGTCAGAAACCCAGGGAACTACAGAAGATGCATTTCTGGATTGTGACACAGATGGGCCTCGATTCAAAATCCTCTGTTGTTGTTACTCCTAGTGCTTTGAGCCTTCAAAAACTGCTTCACCTGCTAATTTTGCTACTGGAATAACTTTTATAATCACTCAGTTATATCACACACAGCTAAACCAAACATCTTTATGTGTCTAGGATTGTGAGCAAAACACATTGAGACGTATGACACTTGCCTACTGATTGGGATTGGGTAGCTCCATCCCAAACAGTGGCCCACAGGCATATTAATAGTTCAAAGGACATCAGTGCTCTCCAAAATCTGGAGATCTCCAGAATACAGAAGACCTCTTTATCACATCAGCATTTTGTAACCAAAAATAACTATAAAGAGACAGAGCTTTGTTCCCCAAGGACATTTATTTCTGGGAGGAAAACACCTTTCTTCTGCTTTCTTAGGTAAGAGCTGAGTACAGAACCACATTCTTTCATTGGGGTGCACGTAGCTGGGACTGGGCTAGTTACACCAGAAGCTGTTTTAGCTTTGTAAAATCCTTCTTAAATCTTGGTGTCTAGAGAAGGTTTAGTTGCGGAAAGAATTACAACGACTTGGAATGAATCTAGAACGAACTGGATTGCTGCACTAGAGTTACAGGAAGCAAAATGGCATCTATTTCCACAGAATATTTTCTTTCTTATTTGCCTTTTCCTCTGTAGTTAACATTCTCATCGTGTATGTAAAGCACACAGCTGCTGATTAAAAGATTGCAAAAGGGATGGGATGTGGGGGGAAAAAATGCTTTTTAAACATGTAGAGGGAAATAGCACTTTGTGATTTGTTTTCCAATTAGGAATGACATTTAATTTTAAGAGTTGAGTTGGTTCTGAGATAACGTTTTGTTGGTTTCATGTGCATATGCCTAGTACTGTGATTAGTGACTACAATTTTCAGAGGTTTAGGCACACAACAGGACACATGCTCCCTTGTATCTTTCTTCGGTAGTCTCAGTTTTAACGTGTGTCCTGGGTTTGCTGTGACAGAATCCCAGGCCAGCCATGGTTTGCAGGCAGTTAGCAGTCAGGCAGGGGCCTAATCTGAGAGGGGCAAAAGCCAAGAAAGCTCACCTGAGCTGGGTGTATCTCAGACCATAAGAGTCATGCTTATCATAAAGGAGAAGTTTGCTGAGGACACCAGAGCTCCCTGTTGGTTTTTTTTTCCCTGCTTGCTCTTCTCTCCAACTGTCAAGTACTTTGCTTACTATTCTGTACCTGAGGATTCTCTTCCTTTTTGTTGTCACCTCTGTACATTCACTGGGCCAAGTATAACTTTGTAAACTTCCCATTGGTATTAGTTCTGCTGTTTTGTTAAATTTGTTTTTATTTGAACATGCTCTCTTTTTCCCAATTCTTCTCTTTTGGGGAAGAGCCATCAGGTGACGGAGAATCACTCCTAGTTTAACCCTGGGTGTAGGGTAAAGGTAGGCAATGTGTAAAATGACTTATTGTTGGGAATGACACCCCCAGATTTATTTTTGCTTCATGTTTTTATGCATTTCTATATTATTAAAAAAGCTGCAGATTTTCAGTCTTTGCTGACCTCAGGTATTTGGGTAGGCTTTTCTCTTCAAGAAGAACAAGGGAAAACTCAGCTTGTTATAGAATCACAGAATCACAGAATGGTTTAGGTTGGAAAGGACCTCAAAGATCATCCAGTTCCAGCCCTCCACCATAGGCAGGGACACCTCCCACTAGAACAGACCTTGAACACCTCCAGGGAGGCAGCATCTACAACCTCCCTGGGCAACTTGTGCCAGTGTTTCACCACCCTCACTGTAAAGAACTTCTTTCCAACATCTAGTTTAAATCTCCCCTGTCAGTTTAAACCCATTACTCCTTGTCCTATCATTACAAGACCTTGTAAATAGTCCCTTCCCAGCCTTTCTGTAGGCTCCCTTCAGATGCTGGAAGGCTACTACAGGGTCTCCTCAAAGCCTTTTTATCTCCAGGCTGAAGAGCCTCAACTCTTATAAATTGTTCTAAGGTCAGATTTGAGGCATACAGGAGTAAGCATTGAGTTGGCAGTTTTCTCATTAAAATGCAATGGCTGAACTAAGAAAATGTATTTTCTGCATAACAAATACTTGTGAGTTTAGTTTAAAATTACAACAGTTACAAGGGAAAAACATTTTAACTACCCCAACTGCATGAAATGCTTTGTAGGAATAAGTAAAACTACCTCTCTACTGCTAAGCTGCAAATAGAAGCCTTGCAGTACTGGCTACATACTTATGTGAACCTGACACAAGTTGACTCTGTCTCGCCATGTGCCCAGCTGCTCACCCCCATCATCTTCTTTATGCTGCTAGAAGCACTGAGGCTTTTGAGCAGGCAGAGTCAGGCAAGTTAAGGTGCACATGCCACCCATTTGACAGCAGCACTTCATCAGCAGGATTTAATCCCAATAAACTGTATAATCATGACCTGATTCTGCAAAACCATAAGTTGGAAGTTTTGCATCTTAAAAGACTGCACATTTGAATCGTGTCATAGCTTATGTGATACTGAGCAGAAAGCAGGAGACCTATGGAAAAGAAATGTGTTTCCATTTCAGTATGATACAGCTGACAGTAGTACTGCATGAAAACTGTGATGAGGGAATTAGTAGGTTGGACAAGTGGTTTTTGTATCATATCAAAAACAGGTGTGCCACAATGCAAAGAGAGAAAGGACAGGGAAGCAGCTTATTTGCTGTTTTGCTTTCAGAAAATGGTTTACTTCAAAATGCCTACACATCTTTAACAATGCTTTAGACAAACTGCTTGGATTAAATCAAATCAGTAATTATGATTTCATGAGTTGTTCTGTGTCTTTCAGGACCGAGGCTTTGATCTCCAACGTGCAGATCAGCATTAGCATTTATTACAGACCACTGTGCCGTTACTTATAAACAGGGAGTCTTGCCTTATGCTGGTGCTTGAACATAGTTCAAACACCATGCTGGGTCTATAAAAATCATATTTTTCTTATATTAGCTTAATGCTATATTTCAATCTTTTTTTTTTTTTTTTTCTTTCATGAGGGATGGAGAATTTTTCCAATCCAATAAGCAGTCAGCTGGTTTCTGATGCATTTGGCCTTGCACAACATGCAGCTTACTTCTGCGGGGTTTGTTTTAAACTGTATTTTCAGGTTGGGGTTTCTCATATCAAGTTGTGTGTGTGGTTGCATGTGTATGAGTATGCATGCATGCACACATGCATGCTTCTCTCTCTCTTTGTGTGTGTGTTTTCCATTAATACCTTTGAGCCCTTTGGCAAATTCCAACTAACTTGGAATCAGAGTTCCAAAAATAAATGTTTCTACAAGGCTTGGATAATGGCCAAGTAAACCAAGGAAGTCTTATCAGTGTTCTGATTAAAGGATAAGTTGTAGTGTAAGTACTACTTTATTAGACACTGGAGAATCTACCTTGAGGACACCCTGTATAAATATCTCAGCTATGGAAAACAGGGACTTTTTTTGCCCTATGCCTAAACTGAGTGGTGCATGTTATGATACATTCAACATGCACAGCTGTCTTGGGAGTATCCCCAAGTCCTCCCTTCACATGCAGCCTTTGTTACAGTCTGAAGTCTCTAGAACACCTGGCTTCATGGAACTACTTGAAGAGTTTTAAAGGATACCTGTTGCCTGCATTCAGGCTGTGTATATGTTTGCTGCAGACAGCAGCACCAAGGAAGCAGGGCCCAGTAAAGAAACATAAATCCAGCCTTTCTGCCCTTTCTTCTACTCCCTAGGATTCTCCTATGGTTTGTGGAAATACTCTGCAATCAGATAGCAACCTGAGATATCTAAACAAATATCTGCAAAAGCTTCTCAGCCTCTTCTCACCTGTGAAGTCAAAGGCCAATCTCCACAGACTGGTAGTGGCTGCAAGCCACCTTCAAAGGTCTCCAGAGCACTGGATCACATAAGTGAAAGTGCATGAAGCTTTGCATGTTGTGTCCCACTTAATACTTTACAACTGTTCTGTTGGGTTTTCTTTCCATTTGCCTGATGCTTCCAAGCAAAATACTCTGGGGCAGTGTACAAATTTATCCTTTCTCATTGAGTCTCACATGTCTCAGGTACTTCTGTCCAAGCTCTTAAATGTGCTTACTTTTATGTCATCTCGATTTTTCTTTTATAAACAAACACACACAAAATGCTTCTTAATTTTGTGGTTGAAGAAAAAAACTTTTGAGAAGTGATGTAATGATGGAAAAAAAAAGGCAAATAAAAAGAAATAAAAGCTTCACAACCCTGCTCTTATAAAAATAATCTCAGATTGTTTGTAGAACAGTCTCATGATTTTGAGTCATGGTTTTGAGTATCCTTGTATTGTCCTTGTATATTAATAGTGTATCTTAACTGGACAGAGAAGTCAAGGGGACATGCCAGAATACCCCTAGCAACAGTAGTGCTACAGTTACTACTTTTAGGGTTTTTTTGTTTGCTGTAGCCTAGAAAAGACACTCTCCATTTGGCATAGGATAAAACTCTACTATAAAAATGTGTTCTAAGTTGTAATTTGGTCTTTTCTGGTTATTCTATATGCAAATATATTCAAAATCTTTCATGAAGAACTAAAGTTTTCTTCTCTGTGAAACTGCATTTAGTATAGGAACTGGGAGGAGTAGAGATTGATTTATTGTTCATCTAAATTAACAAGCATTTGATTTGAAAATAGATTTTTCCAGGCTCTGAAAGTCTAAGAAAATATAAGAACATCTATTTACCTTTTAAAAATTAATTATGGAGGACATATTGGGAAATAAATCATCATCCCTGCGTGAAGCTATTGCTTAAAGGCAAACAACAGTCGAAAATAAATGGATTATGTAGTTTGTTTGTTTGTTTGTTTTCATGTGGTGGTATACATACATAGTAAAAAAAAATGAAAGCTTGTGGTGAGAGCCTGGAATGGGTTGCCCAGGGAGGCAGTTGAGGCCCCATCCCTGGAGGTGTTTAAGGCCAAACTGGATGGAGCTCTGGCCAGCCTGCTCTAGGGTAGGGTATCCCTGCCCATGGCAGGGGGGTTGGAACTAGATGATTCTTGTGATCCCTTCCAACCCTGACTGATTCTATGATTCTAATCTTTTAGGGAGTGTTATTCCCAAAAATCTCCACAAAAGATCATGTTGGTATTTATAAAATATTTTACTACAGGAGCTCCTACAGAAGACCACTGATACATAAAACACTTTCAGTATCTGTGAATGTATTCCATAGTTCAATCATAAAACTATATGTATAGCCAAGATACTTTATAACTAAAGAGAGATTTACTGAAAGGCAAAAGGCAAACCCCATGTTGCCCCAGGTCCTTAGAGCACATGGAAAACCTTGGTCTTCTCCAAGACCTTTGCTTTCCTGGGTTTCGGCACCAATTGTGGCCGCTCGCCACAATGCCCTGGTTCAATAATGGCAGCACGTGGCCATCAGCATGCAAACACCAATGTGGTGGACAGCAAAATGGCGTTTATTAATGTGTAGCATGGGATTATATAGAATAGGCAGCAACATCACTTCCTTCTGCTTGCATCACAGACAGGAAGTAAGTATAACAAAGGAATCATAGAGAAATCATAGAGAGCACAGAGGAGCCCTATCTTTCCGTACCATCGCGCCATCTTCAGATCGCCAGACCCTATCTGCAACATCTCCCTAGCAGTATCTCCAATCCCCATCACGATTCACAAATGTAACCCAAATACCCCAGCAGACAGCAGATCCTAAGTCTATCTTTACCTGCTGGCTACACAGGACAAAGCACATGGTGTGATTAGCTCAGATACTTGTGCTGGCTGACTGGCCAGCATGTGTAGATCAATAGGGTGTACAATGTCTAGACTCTTCAGCTGTGTTTGGTTTTGTTTTCTTTTCTTTTTAGCATTAGTAGCAGCTCTCTTCTTTCCCTAGGTGTCACTTGAGGATGTATACCAACTGTGAAACCTCAGTGTTTCTGTTGTCACTGATGCTACTAGGTTCCAAGTTATCGGAAGAGTAAATTGCTGAACCATTACATAATCCTCATTTTCTGAGGAAAGCACACACAAAAAAAGGATAAATTCAAGTTAAAAAAAAAATAATCACATAACCTTCTACTTCTCTCCAGCATTTTACCACAGTGGTTTTAATATAAAAACCACGAGCAATATCTGTATACAAGTAATTGTGAGCATGTTCTTTCTGAAGCCCATGCATTTCACCATAATACATTGACTTGGGAGTGCTGATGGACATGATCAGGCACTGTGAGCTTGCAGCCCAAAAAGCCAATCACATCCTGGGCCACATCAAAACAAGTGTGGCCAGCAGATCCGAAGAGCTGATTCTGCAACTTAACTCTGCTCTGGTGAGACCTCACCTGGAGTACTGCGTTCAGCTCTGGAACTCTCAATGTAGGAAGGATATGGACCTGATAGAGTGGGCACAGAGGAGGCCCACAAAAATGATTGGGGGTTGGAACACCTCTGCTATAAAGACAGGCTGAGGGTACTGGGGTTGTTCAGCCTGGAGAAGAGAAGGCTCTGGGGAGACCTAATAGCAAGCTTCTAGTACCTAAAGTAGGTCTACAGGAAGGATGGAAAGTGTTTGCAAAGGCCTGGAGTGACAGAACAAGGGGAAATGGCTTCAGACAGATTTAGACTGGACCTTAGGAGGAGGTTATTTACCATGAGGGTAGCAGAACACTGGACTAGGTTGCCCAGGGAGGTAGTTGAAGCCCAATCCTTAGAGATATTCAAGGTCAGGCTCAACAGGGCCCTGAGCAACCTGATCTAGTTGAGGATGTCCCTGCTTACTGCAGAGGCAGTTGGACTAGATGAGCTTTGGAGGTCCCTTCCATCCCAGACCATTCTCTGATTCCATGACTCCTAAAGTGATACTGGTTTAATTGTAAGATTCTGATCCACTTACATAGAATCATAGAATCATAGAATGGTTTAGGTTGGAATGGACCTCGAGGATCATCCAGCTCCAACCCCCTGCCATAGGCAGGGACACCTCCCACTAGAGCAGGTTGCTCAAGGCCACATAGTGGAAGATGAACAAATGCTGAAGAAAAATGAGCTTCTGAATCAATGTCTTATGAGAAGTCAGATCATATTCCCTGGATATATATTCAGAGATGACCTTTAATGTATGTCTCCAAATGTATGATGCAGTAGCTCTGCCATTTCCACACTGGGTTTGCCATCTCTATCTAGATTTTGAGTACAGGGCATCACCCGTGAGCATTTCAGTTGTGAGGCTTGTTCTACATTGTCTCTGTCAATCCAATTATAATTATGTTTATTCATGAAAATCTGTAGTAGCTTCTGATACTCTCCCAAGCTTCTAACATTAGTGCAGGAATGCCGTAAGAGTCTTTATTTTGCCAACTTTATAACAATCTCTCTGAATTTCTTCTTAATCATGTTATCTTCTTCCCCCCCCCCATATATGTCCCAGGAGACCTAATTTAGTGCATTGTATTTTCTGCAGTGCTGGTTCTACCTTTATGCTTAGCTGAAGAACTGACTAAAAATTTAACTTAAAGCCTCCTGGAAACAAATGAGGAAGATACTAATAGGTTGATAAAATGATTTAAAAGTCAGAAAGAATATCTAAATACAGTTGCTATCTGTCAAACAGACACCAATGCCAAACCCCACAATTCTTATAAAAGTTTTGACAAAATGTTTTCAAGAATTGCTGTCTTTTATTCATCCCTGCAATTGCCTGGTATGAAGTGTCTTGAACACTAAAAATTCAATTCTCTGCTGCAGTGCAGGTCATAACTAATGGAAAATAAGTGAGCATTTTCTCCACAGTCTGTCCCAGTTGATGTTGCTAATGTTTATAAATGTATACCTGTGTTCAACTACATTTTAGGATAATTCTCTTTCTGAGAGGAGGTCAGAGGCTCTCTGGTTGTTTAATTATATCTGTTGAGCTGCTCAAGGCAGTAATTTTGAGTTAAATTTTTTTTTTTAATCAGAATAACTGTAATTCTGTAACCAGAAGAGTTCTTCTGGTGAATGAAGATGGATGCTTCATGTCACAGGCTCAAGTGCACAAAGAGGATGCAATTGCTATGAGATGCTTCACTTGAGACCTTCAGCCCTACAGCTGCTGTGACTATACTAAGACCTCCATTTGATGTTGAGATGCTGAGATACTGGAATGTGTCCAGAGAAGGATGACGAAACTGGTGAGAGGCCTGGAACACAGCCCTACAAGGAGAGGCTGAGGGAGCTGGGGTTGTTTAGCCTGGAGAAGAGGAGGCTCAGGGGTGATCTCATTGCTGTCTACAACTACTTGAAAGGAGGCTGTAGCCAGGTGGGGCTGGTCTCTTCTGCCAGGCAACCAGCAAGAGAAGAAGGGGACACAGTCTCAAGTTGTACCAGGGGAGTTATAGGCTGGATGTTAGGAGGAAGTTCTTGACAGAGAGTGATTGGCATTGGAATGGGCTGCCCAGGGAGGTGGTGGAGTCACCGTCCCTGGAGGTGTTCAAGAAAAGCCTGGATGAGGCACTTAGTGCCAAGGTCTAGTTGATTGGACAGGGCTGGGTGCTAGGTTGGACTGGATGCTCTTGGAGGTCTCTTCGAACCTGGTTGATTCTGTGATTTAAGCTCCAGCCCAGGTCATCAAGCTCTGTTTGAGCTCTGCTGTAAGTGTACTTCTTTTCAGGCCTGTTTGTTGGGGTGTGGTTCTGTTTAGATTTTGTGGGTTAGACTTGAATTTGTTACTAGCTTTGCCTGGTGGCAGAAATACAGGGAGGCCTCTGCTAATCTGAGGAGGTACAGGAAATGCAGAAATCTTAGCACACTTAGCAGTTACTTTTCTCTCCTGGCTGTAACTATTAATCACTCATGTAGTTATCAGCTTAATATACTGAGCATTGCTTTTCCAAGCTTATTACCATGTATTAAGCAAAGTGAAATATTTTTTTATAGCAGAGGGTAATATAATGTACTATTTCTATATGAACAAATACTCAGGTTGGCCTGCTGAATTTTAATAAGAGCTTAACACTGAGGAAAATCTTGATATAACATTGTCTTGCCTCTTGAAACTTAAAGCCCTCACCATTGACTGTAATGGATGCAGAACTATGCCAAAACTATCAGTTTACCCTGTGTGTTACCGGCTTGTTTCTTCTGAAGCCTTCTTGCTTGACATCCCAAAATAGAGATGGTAAAACAAGTTCCAAGTCTAAAAGTCTGCAACTATTTCATTGCTTGATCTAAGTTTCCACAGCAGCACATAAGAAAATGGAGGAAGGAGGAGGGATGAGGAAAGCAACATGATTGAAATAAACAAGAACATGCATTGCATGGAGAACTGAAGGTACTGGATGCTTCCTTATGTTTTAAAAGGTCTTGGATAGTCTTTCACTCATCTGACAGTCGGGTTTATATTTGGGCTATGAATTGTCATGCTGCATGTTCTGCAAGAAGTGTTGTAAAGTGTGCAGTGTTTTGTTTAGGAATGTGCTAGAACATCAGATGAATTTTCCACTTCAGTAGAGCAAGTCAAATTGTGGAACCTAATTATCTCTTCTGAGAACAGGGCTCTGCTTCCTACAGAATTGCTTTGTAGGTGCCAAAGGCATTTTAGGTTAGCAAAACTAATTTCTGTCAACGAGGGATCATTTCAGCATGAAACCTGGAAGTTACAAGACAAGTGTGGATGGAATACTCTCATGGGGAGCAGATGAGAACTGCAGCTGCATATCCAAGAAGTACAACTCATTTTATATGTCACTTCTTCACTGAAAGGCGTAACTCAGGAGCAGTGCCTTGGTTTCATTTGCTCTGTGGCAGTTGTAGACAGCAACTCTGAACCTATGAAATGCCAGGCAAGGGCAGGAAACATAGCTGCTAAGGTACCTAGTTGATGTTACCGCAAAAGACTCTTTCCAAAAGCCATTCCCTCTCCTGATGCACTTGCTGGGGCAATGTTCTCTGCTAATACCTTGTGGGGATGCCCAGCAGGGTTGGCAGTGCCCAAGTATGGCTGTACAGTGGGAAATGGGGTCATGACTCTGTTCCTTCAAGCTGTATTTTACCACAGCTTGGTACCAACTAAAGCACATTTCATTGATTTAATTAGTTTCAATTTCTCTTTTTGTCAGGAAGTATGACTTTTACCAAATAAAACCACTTGCTATCAACTGATAACAAGTTACTGATGGATGCTTGGAGAAACAGGGCTTGACTTAGCTTGTGAAATGTAGACATAATAACTTCTTCCCTCAAGCAAGGACTTTATCCAAACTAACCCTGCATCTCATATCAGTATTTGGTGTATGCACTAATTAGAATTTCTGAAGAAGGACTGTACGGAAAACTTGGTATGTGTGGATACTCATTGTTCTTAATTGTAAACTTGATTTTCTCTTTCAGGCTAGTCATCAACAACAGAGATATCAGCAGGCTATTAACTGCTGCTTTTAGCTAAACTCTGTAATTTGACTTCCAAGTTGCCATACAGAGGGTTTCTGCAACCAGAGGCAAATTCAGAGTGAAGAAGCATTTTTCTTCAGTGCATCACTACTTCTAGTGTCATTTGTGTGATTTCAGTGGTCTTAGATAAATTTAGCAAAGTGCGTGACTTGTGAATCGACTCAACTGCAGCAAAACAGTGTTTGGCAGGTAGAGACATGGATATTTCACCCCTTCTCTTGTATTCCAAGATGAGGTTCCAAATTCCAGACTGCAGAGGTCATAGGTTGTGTTTGCTCACAGTAGAATTGGGTCATTACAGTTTATTTTTATACCTCCTATTTCTTGCAAGTATTTGGGTTGCTTATTGAAAACAAGGCTGCCTGGGATACTAATAGTCAGAACCTAGCTTCTGCATAGATTTTTTTTTCCCCAAAATGATCAGCTAGAAACCCAGTTTTCAAAGGTATTCAGTTGTCTGAAGAGAAAAAATGCTTTTCTATAATGATTTCTAGTCCAGAGTTGTGATTAGTCTTATTTGCCTTGTTTCCTCCTCCTTGCATCCACTATCTCTTCACTCATGTGAGCTATCCTACCATATCTGTATGATCCTGTATGTTGAGGCGGTAGTCCCACAGCTGCACACAGACTTCTACTTCCTCCTGTTTGTTGCACAAACTGTGTGTGAGTGTCCAGGTACTTAGAGAAGTGCCCAGCTGTGCAATAGCCAAGAAGCGGTTTAAGAGCATTCTGTCATACTTTCCTCCTCACCAGTTCCCTATTTCCCCCTTCTGTCTTGTTTTGCCGTTTTGAAGGTTTGTCTCATCCAAAGTGAGTAGGCTGTCCCAGACTGACCAAAGAGACATTCCTTACTATATGACATCATGCTCAGCAGTAAAAGCTAAGGGGTGGGAGGGTGGAAATAGAGCCTTGTGATTAAGATATTTGCCTGGACATCACCTGCTTCTGGGAAGTAGAGCGTTAAGTCTTTTTTATTTCTCCCGTTGCTTTCACGTGCAGCCTTTGCTTCTGTCATTTAAATGCCTTTATCTTGACTCTCATTTTTCCATCTTTTCTCTCACTATCCAGTTTAGGAGGGGAAGGGAGAGAGTAGCTTATTGAGAACCTGGCAGGCACCCCGCTTATTTAATAGAATCAATAATAATAGAAATGTTAAAATAAAATTCAGAATTCTTAGAGCAGGCATAGGGAACAGTAGATATTTATTGGCTTTAAAATGCATCTATGAATTTATTAATGAATCTGTGGAGACTTGCTAATATATATGCAGTCCCAAATGGACTGAAAATGACTCTCAAGGCAAAAAAAAAGGCAATCTGTCATCAATAATACTTGCTCAGTCTATTGATCATCATTAATAGGCTGAGAATAGCATATGCTAGCAGTGATCCCGTAGTGATTCCTTAGTGATTTTAAAAGAGATTGATATCTGTCAAGAAATGAAGCACATCAGATTTAATTAATCTCTGACAAATCTGTACTCCCTTTTGCAGTGTTGAAAGTCTATGCTTACTACTGGGGTCTGAATATTGCAATACCAAGGCTGTCTAGCTTGAATATACCCAGTATCAACATCAAGGATTTAACTCTAGGTGGCAGTTTATTCCATCATTTAAAAAAAAAAGAGTAATGCAGGCTTAGCAGGAGCATATTGATCAGCAGGCTTTTGTAAATGCAGTATTATAAAATCCTTGAAAGAGACAGCAAATCAAACTGCAGTTGCATCAGCTCTGAGGTGGTGTTATAGTGTATTTCTTCCTATAGCTGGGTCACTAAGAAAAGGAGTTTTAGGGAGTGAATCAAATATTTACTTTCTCAAAGATCAGTTTTTTTCTATGAATCTGAGATGGAAAGGGCCTGGTGCTGACTCCCAAATCTCTCTACCGATTCTTCTTTTACCAATTTTGGGATCTAATCAGTCAGCAGTTACCGAAGAAATTGTCTCTATTCTTGCTATAGCTACTTCGGGTACTTGATGTTGGTTGCTGCTGCTGACTAAGCAGCCTGCAGTTGTGTTTGCAGTCCCTTGCTGGGGTATTTACTGTTGCAGTGTGACCTTTTGTCCTGGCTTTCTGCGAGCCATCTGCACCAACACCGCAAGTTCACAGAAAACTGTTTGCACTTTATGGTAGTTTGACCCTGTCTGGAAGCCAGATGCCCACCAAAGCTGCTCTACCACTCCTTTTAATCAGTTGGACAGGGGAAAGAATAAAACAAAAAGAGGGAGATCATCTCTCAGCAACTACTGTCATGGGCAAAGACCTGACTTGGGGAAAAATTAATTTATTGCCAGTCAAATCACACTAAGAAAATCAGAAAAACCCTGAATTTTAAAATACCTTTCCCCTGGCTCTCCCTTCTTCCCAAGCTTAACTTCACTCCTGATTTTCCCTGCCTTCTCCCCCCACAGTGGCACAGGGCGATGGGGAATGGGAGCTGTGGTTAGTTCATCACATTGTCTCTGCTGCTTCTTTCTCCTTGGGGAGGACTCCTCACATGCTCCAGTGTGGATCATTTGCTTGGGGTGCAGTCCTTCAGCAACAGATTGCTCCAGTGTAAGTCCCTATAGGGTCACAAGTCCTGCCAGTAAACTTGCTCCAGGGTGGGCTCCTCTTTCCCTGAGTTCACAGCATAGGCTTTCCAGGTCAGACTCCTTTGGACATCCATCTGCTCTGACTTGGGGTTTGCCATGAGCTGAAGCTGGAAATCTGCTCCATTGTTAACCTCCCTGGCTGCAGGAGGACAGCCTGCCTCACCATGATCTTCACTTACGGCTGCAGGGGAATCCATAATCCCACAGTTGCACCACCTCCTCCCTCTTCTTCTTCACTGACCATGGTGTCCTCTCACATATTCTCACTCCTCTGTCTGGCTGCTGTTGTGCACTGTTGTGCAGTTGTTTGGTTTACCCCCCGACCCCTTCTTAAATATGTTATTCCAGAGGCATTACCACCATTGCCAATGGGTTCAGCCTTGGCCACTGGTGGGTCCTTCTTGCAGCTGGCTGGCTCCAGAGAATAGTGGAGTATAATTCTTACCAAAAGCGACTGAAGGAGCTGGGGCTGTTTAGTTTGAGGAAGAGGAGGCTGAGGGGAGACCTCATCGCCATCTACAGGTACTGAAAGGATGTTGTGGAGAGCTTGGTGCTGGTCTCTTCTTACAGGTAAATAGTGATAGAACAAGATTGAATGGCCTCAACCTGTGACTGGGTAGGTTTGGACTGGACATTAGGAAACATTTTTTCACAGAAAGAGTGGTCAGGCACTGGAATGGGCTGCCCAGGTAGGTGGTTGAGTCACCGGCCCTGGATGTGTTTAAACGTCATTGGGATGTGGTGCTTGGGGATATGTTTTAGGGGTGAACCTTGTATTGTAGGGTTATGGGTTGGACTTGATCCCAGGATTCTTTTCCAACCTGAATGTTTCTGTGATTTGTGATTTCTGTGTTACAAAGGGCAAACTTCTAGCAGCTTCTCACAGAAGGCACCTCTGTAGCCCCCCTGCTACCAACATCTTGCCATGCAAACCCAATGCACATTTCCTGAACTGTGTGTAAAACTGCTTCATTTTTAAGACACAGGAATGAACTGACGAGGAATGAAGAAGCTCTTAAGTGATGGTGTAATAGCACTGCATTGGTTACCAGATCCAGGAGGTGCGGTTCCAGAGGTACTCTGATCAGGTCACTGACATCTTGAAGCAAACTGAAATAAAAAAAGGCAGACTGGGCCATCTAGGAGTGGTCCAATATACAGGTACTATGATGAAAAGCTCTTGGCAGATTTCTGTCGCTAAAATTGCAAAAAGATAATGAGCTCTCAGCACCATTTTGGCTCTTCCAATTTTGCTTTTTGCCTTCTGCAGTGGTGGCCATTTGTCATGTAACAGGCAGAGTCCTCTCAGCTGGCATAAGCCTGTCCCAAGGATGATACCATTAGATAAGCAATGTTACTACATTGACATAGTAGATGAAAGCTCTACTCCAGTATCTTCTAGAGGTCAGGTTTACTGCAGATACCACCAAATGGGGAAGCAATTTGTCTGGGCTGCATAACTGAAATAAGGCTTATCCTAAACAGAGTATATTCCCTGCTGAGCTCCACAAACTGCTATGCTCAGCTCATCCTCATAGAGGTTTGCCACCAAAATGCTTTTGGATGGGCCTGATAAGGTGAAAAAAAAATGTAAGTACCAGAGGATTGACAGTTGTAAAAAGGACTTCTCCACGTGAAGAAGAAAATCATAGGACCGTAACATAATTCAGCCCTGGAGGGTTCTAGTGCTACTTACTCCTCAAAGCAGGGTGGAAGGAATCAGGTCAGGTTACTCTGCTTTCTGCTGAGAGGTTCATTTTGCAGACCGATGACTGATGTTGGGTTACTTGCAAAAAAAAAACCAAGGGAGAGGAATGGGCATCCTTCATGTTACTAAGAAATGTTTTATCAGACTGACAGTACAGCCCATAATTCAGACTCCATGGATCTTATTAGGTGTCACATACAAGCAAAAAATTCCTTCTAAACAGATTTACCCTTTTTTCCTACACAAAACTGAACTGTATGAAAAATTTTAATAACAATCTCAAATGGTGTACTATGGTACTTCAGGTATATTTGCACTTCATCAATGAACAAGAATTAGAACAAGAGTAGACTTAGGTTAGACATAAGGAAGTTTTTTCCAAGAGTCGTAAAACACTGGAGCAGGTTGTTCAGGGATGCTGTTGAGACTCCATCCGTGGAGACACTGAAGTTCAACCTGATCTAGTTGGAGGTGTCCCTGCTCACTGCAGGGGGGGTTGGACAAGATGACATTTGAGGATCCTTTCCAGCCTCATGCAATCTGTGAATTGTGATTTTTTGGATGGAAAATGAAAGTTTAAAACTAGATGAGCTGGGACTATCACTACAGAACTTCTTTGCAAAACCATCTACAGTGGGAAACATCAACAAAAGATATAGAGGCAGGCAGGTACAGATGAAGGGCGTAATCTGTTGTTGGAGCGTTGCACATTCATAGATGTCCAAGCCCAAACTCTTGTCTAATTAAGATGAGTGTGATGACTAAGGAATGTAATAGATTGCTCCAGGAGAATATGGGAAGGAGTCTCAGCAACTTTTTTTTTTTTCATTTTCTAAATCTGACATTGTCTGTGGATGACCACTGAAACCCTTGCACACAAGCTAAGTGCTTTAAATAAAGTAAGGGAATTTTAAATTAAACAAATTTGTACAGCAATGTTTTCTCTACTTGTAGGTGTATTAGACTGTACACAAGTTAGACGGCCTACAGAGGTGTAGGCACCAAACTGACATGTTGAGTACCCAAAATTTAACCTCATTTCCAGTCATTCTGTAACTCTTGGTTGGATGTATGCAGTGACCTAAGTCCATACGGTAGAGATTTGATAATTAAATCCTGATGGATCTGTACTTGTGCCTTATTCTCCCAAACATAGCCCAAGAACTACAGCTCAGATATTTACAGAATATTCCTATTTGTTACTTCTTTCTCTGAAAATTTTCACTCCCACAGCAGATGGGAACATGCTCGCCAACCTGACGTGATACTGCTGACTGTGATGCTTTAATCTACACTGATGAGCTTTGTTGGAAGCAACTGAGACCCACGTGCATATGCTGCACTCTGACTTTTCCACTCTGGGAGCAAAGTGCCAGGACATGAGGCTGTAATAAATACCCAAAGCAGCAGCAGTGCCTCTGTGCTAAGCAAAAACATATCAGCCTTTAAATTATAGCTGTGAATGCTCAAAAGTCTTTCTCTATTCTTTACAAGGACATGTCAGCTCTTAATGCATGTAAGTGGACTTGTTTCACACAACATAGTTAAGACATCATCCAAGAGGTGAGGGTCTTTTGCCAATTCTACCTAACACAAGCTCTAGCAGGCCTAAAACCAGCTTTCATGTCTTTTTTCCCCCCTCAAGGAAATTTAAGTCAAGGCAAGACATACAATCTGTTTTAATCATTAACTCCTTATAGGCAATCATTAATTATCTCTCTTTTCAAAGTCCCCCTTCTCTTTCATTACAACCAACTAAACCAGCACACAGCAAGAAATCTATACAGCCACAGAAGCCTGCTCTCATGCCTGCTGAGCACTGAGAGCACCACAGGTTCTTGTAATGGTGTCACTGAAAAAGGTTGGCAGTTTGGTTCCAGTGCTTTTGAAAGCTTTCCATATGGTATAGTGCTCCCCCGAGGTTCTCTGATTGCTTTTTTTTGGTTCTCTTTGTTGTGAAAATATCAAAATCTTGAACTCTCAGGCTTCTGTCTCACAAGGACTTTGTTACCAGGGCTTCTTCCATCTCGTTTGCAGCTTGAGGAATTCAGTTAACTCTTTCAGATGATTGCCTTCTTTACATGGGTATACATACTGCCACCTCATCTTTTCCTCAGAAATATGCTTTCTGAAAAGACTGTGGGCCAGTTTTGGCTGTTGAATGATACTTTCTAAGTTTTCACTGTTGTGTGTCAACATGGGATGTGGTAGAAACTTCCCTCCAATACAGAAAGGGTGATGGCAAAGCACAACTTACCACGGACTGGATTTCCCCACAGTTATCTCCAAACAGAAGTTAAGGGGGCCAGAGTTCATTTCATGCACTCGTTTTCAACTGCTTAGTTACAGGTCACAATCACTCTAAGCATTAATATTAATTACAATTATTGTATTGTTTTATCACTACTATGACTGATCAGAGCAATGTGAAATTCTACTGATTCAGCTGCTGAAATCACAGTATCTCCATTGCTACATGAACAACAGAGTGCAGGGTTTTTGTGTGAAAAAAAGGCTAACTAGGAAAGGCATAAATCTCCATGGAAAAGTTAATGTTTTTTAAAGTAACTCAGTAGTTATTTTTATGCTCCTCTACATTTTAAAGTGTCTTGCTTTCCTCCTAAATGTCATTTTCTGTTAACAAGGGAACTCCCTGACTTCACACTGCTATGTAAGCATGTTAAGCACTTGTCATCAATACACAGGAATAAAGTCAGAAAGGTAAACTCAGCTGAAATCAATAGAGAGAGTCTCCCTCTTTCCTTCTGCCCCTGTGCTTAACATATTTTCACATTCTGCAGAATTCCTCCAGAGCTGCACATCCTCAAATAGCCTTCCAGATCACAGAATCGTTTGACCTGGAAGAAACCTTAAAGATCATCTAGTTCCAACCCCTCTGCTATGGTCAGGGACACCTCCCACTAGACCAGGTTGCTCAAAGCCTCATCCAGCTTGGTCTTGAACACTTTCAGGGATGAGATGTGGCAGTAAGAAGCCTCATTCTTTGAGCAGACCTGTTATGAATGACATTTAGAAAAAAAATAGTCTGTATTCTAAAAGAAACAAATTAAGCTTATAACCTAAGACAACTTTCTCTTCTTTTCTTTAGACACCAGTAGAGAAACACTATGCTCTGTTATCTTCTGTTCATATCATTGCTGTTAGCATTAGGCTATCCATTGCATGTAACCTCCTGTCCTCTAATACAACAATAAGAAACTGTAATAGACTTTATCTACCTATTAGGTAAGAAGATTCTATCAAACTAAAGCCTATCTTAGTTTTGTGGATTGGTTCTCCACTTTTTTTGGCTAATATTTCTAATATCAATTAATAACTTGTATTTAAGAATTGCTATGGAATGTGACTATTTGTCTTGCAGTTTTAAGCTGTTACTGGTCTCGGGGATATTTTGAAGATACAAAAGCTTCTGATACATAAATATTCCATAAGTTTTTGAAAGAGTTAATTCCAGAGTATTCCAACAATAACAAATGTATTATTCTAAAAATAAAAGATATTAGCTGTTTCAGTAAAGATGAAATTGCAAGTGGAATCACAGAAACATCCATGTTGGGAAAGCCCCTCAGGATCAACAACTCCAACCTAGAACGCTACTCTACGAGATTCACCTTAAACCATATCCCTAAGCACCACATCCAAACGACCTTTAAACACATTCAGGGTTGGTGACTCCACCACTTCCCCGGGCAGCTCTGACCACTCTCTCTGTGAAAAACTCTTTCCTAATGTCCAGTCTAAACCTCCCCAGCCTCAGCTTGAGGCCATTCCCCCATGTTCTGTCTCCAATTACTTGTGAAAAGAGACCAGCAGCAGCCTCTCCAAAATGTGCCTTCAGGTAGTTGTAGACACCAATGAAGTCTCCCCTCAGCCTCCTCTTCCTCAAAATAACCATCCTCAGCTCCCTCAGTCGCTCCTCATACGATTTATTCTTCAGACTCTTCCCCAGCTTTGTTGCCCTGCTCTGGACCTGCTCCAGTGCCTCCACATCTCTCTTGTATTGTGGTGCCCAAAACTGAAAACAGTACTCGAGGTGTGGCCTCACCAAAGCAGAGTACAAGGGGATGATCACCTCTCTACTCCTGCTGGCCACAGCATTTTTTATACAAGTCAGGATGCCATTGGCCTTCTTGGCTGCTTGGGCACACTGCTGGCTCATATTCAACTCCTGTCTATTACAACCCTCAGATCCCTTTCTGCCAGGCAGCTCTCCAGCCACATTGCCCCAAGCCTGTAGTGTTGCTTGGGGTTGTTGTGACACAAGTGCAGGACCTGGAATTTTGACTCTAATAAGAGACTCTTTTTGTGTTTGACTTATGCAGTCACTAGGCTCTTAAGCATCCCAGGAACTGCTCAGTACTCGTCAGCCCCTAACCCTCTTTGAATTCTGTAGGAGAGGGGTACTGTGGCCTTCCTGAAAATTTCAGCCTGAAATCAACATCCCAATGATTTAAACAGAGCTGACTTTGTTGAAATAAAGCAAGTATTATAGCAGTGCACCTGGCAGTGTTATAAAGAGGAAGAGAAGCAGCCTTGGGAGGTTATTTAATAAATCTATCTGAGCAGAGCAGGAATATTATGCCAGGTCTCCTGCAGTCTCTATTGCTGTTAATTGATTCTTGTGTGATATTTGGCTTTTTCATAGCAGCATGAAGCTACTAACTGATATTCACTCACCTTCTAATAGGATGCACCTCTTAGCTCTTATTTCTTTGTTGAGTAGTGGAACAATAGTCAGTCATCACTTCAATATTGCTTGTAAAATAATGGTACTTTGTCATTTTATTTGTAGACTTCTGCTTTTGTGAGATCTAGAGCACTGCATCCACTTTTGGTGCCCCCAACATAAGGTGGACATTGGAGCGGGTCCAGAGGAGGGCTGCGAAGATCATTGGAGGGCTGGACATCCTACCCTATGAGGACAGGCTTGGAGGGTTGGGGCTGTTCAACCTGGAGAAAAGAGAGACCTTACAGCAGCTTTCCAGTAGTTGAAGGGGGCCTATGAGAAAGATGGGAAGTGACTTTTTACAAAGGCTTATGCAAAAGGTAATGAATTGCAGTTTGAGGAGGGAGGATTTAACCTGGATATTAAAAAGAAATTCTTTACAATGAGGGTGGTGAGATAGGAACAGGTTGCCCAGGGAGGCTGTGGATGCCCCTCCCTGGAGCTGTTCAGGACCAGGTTGAGTGAGGCCTTGAGCAACCTGGGCTAGTGGAAGGTATCCCTGCCCATGGCAGAGTGATCTTCAAGGTCCCTTCCAACCCAAACTCCTCTATGATCTCTGCATTTTTACTCTGACAATTACAAACTCACCTAATTTCTATTTCCTCTCTTATTTTGTAGTTAGTATCATTTATTTGAGAAATGCCTGTTCTGTTTAAGTGTAGGCTTGGTTTTCTTCCTTTGATTGATCTTAGTCTTTTTTTTCTTAAGATTAGTTGTTTTTATCTTAACTTTCCTTAGATCATTATGATTTTATCAACCAACTCTTTCAGTCTGTAATGCTGCTCTAAAATCACCTCTGAAATGCCTGGTTCTTCCTTACGAATGTGAATAATATGTTGCCTGCACTGAAGCAACAGTTACATTTTGGTGAAGCTGTTTGTATGTTGAGATTCCTTCATGGTAAGTATTAATATAATAAAATAAATAAAAGTTTGTAAACTTTTCTGTCCAGTGATTTCACTCTAGCATGCCATTTGACTTACTTCTAAGAAAAAGACTTGGAATAATATTATTTAGTGCTGTTATGTCTGTGTCACAAAAAACATTCCTCAGCCAATTCCATTTACTTATTACTTTAAAAGCCTTAGCCTCCAGAACTGAACTGCTAGCTTATTTCTCACTGCATCACTTATTCATGAGTGGGAAATACAATCCTTAGACAGATCTAATGGCTTGTGGAAAATGGGCATGGAATTACTGGGCAGCATTGCTGCTTTAGTGTAGTGCTCATTTCAGAACATGTTTTACTTAAGGTAAACTTGCATATCCTGAGCTATTCTGTTCATGGAGCTGAACATCAGAGAAAAAGCCTTATGAGGAAAACAACAATGAAAAGCACCATTTAGGCAAATGGTTAATTTTATCTTTGTTTTGCCAAGTCACAATTCATTGTCCTTCTTGATGGTGCAAAACTAATTGGCTCTTATCACAGTTACATTACCTCCAAAGGCAGATAACATTAATGCAAAGTAAACATCATCACGATCAGAGACTGACTGATTATATAGGCAAATAGACTTGCATGAAGTTGGTGCTGAAACCCACAACAAGCTCTCACAGAATTATAAATCAAGAAGTTCTCCAGGTTATAGAACCACAGAATCATAGAATGATTTGGGTTAGAAGGGACCTCCAAAAATCATCTAGTTCAGCACCCCCTGCAGTGAGCAGGGACATTCTCTATTAGATCAGGTTGCCCAGAGCTCTTTCGAGCCTGACCTTGAATGTCTCCAGGGATGGGGCATCAACTACTGCCCTGGGCAATCTATTCCAGCATTGCACTACCCTTATGGCAAAGAACTTCCTCCTAAGGTCCAACCCAAATCTATTCTAATTTCAAACCAGTGTCCCTTGTCCTATTGCCACAGTCCTTTGCAAACAGTCTCTTTCCAGCCTTCTTGTAGGTCCCCTTCAGGTACTGGAAGGCTGCTATTAGGTCTCCCTAGAGCCTTCTCTTCTCCAGGCTGAACAGTCCCAGCTCCCTCAGCCTGTCTTTGTAGCAGAGGTGTTACAGATGCCTGATCATTTCCGTGGCCCTCCTCTGGACCAGTTCCATCAGGTCCGTGTCCTTCTTCTTGTTGTTAACAGCTACTGCTCCAGTTTGTTATTTTGTATCTTCTGCTTTAACCTTGGCTCGCTCTTAATACATCTGCTCTGCAGTGATTAATGTGACTGATGAAAACAAACTATGGAAGAGCAATGCTGTATTGCTTAACTAATTACTCTATCAGGTTACTTGTTTACAGCTTTTAAAAAATGGGTTTGTTCATACAAATAAATCAAAGCCTGTTAGCTCTGTGCTGCATGTGAAATGCTACTATATATGACTGGAACTTCCTAAGGGAGTCCTTCGCTTTTGAGAAATTGTTCTTTGAACTGCACAATCTCCACTTTGTGCCATTTGATCCCTGTCAATTTGCCACGTTTACAGGAAGGTCCTGTTTGAATGTGCAGATTAAGTTCTTTCTATCCTTAGAGAGTTCACAATTGAACAAATCTATAGACTAAATTCCTCCTAATGAATCTCAGGTAACTTGGGCAATAGGTAAGCACTAGAGATGAGTATAGGATATGATCTCTGAGAGTTCAGGACCATCAACTTCCTTTTTAAGCTTAGAAAAGAAAATTAATTTATTTAAGCTCAGTCTCCAGAAGAGAGTGCAGAAACAATCTTGGAAAACCAGACATTTCAACCCAAAGAAAATATGTCATATTTATTCAAAAGCTGCAGTAAGTTTTATGTGAAGCAAGCAAAATTCTAGAAAAGATGAAGGTTTATATTTATATGAGATCTGTATTTGAAACTGCACAGTTACTCTCTACAGAATAGCTGATTCTAAGGAATATGAATCTTGATTAAACTGAATCACTTAGAGACTTGTATGGAAAAACTGTCTTAAGAGTTAAAAGAATTAAAACCCACTCAGAAGTAGTAGAAATTCTGAAATCATTGTGATCTACAAATTCATACACTGACACTTACCAAATGGACAAATGTACAGAAGAGTATTGTAAAGAAGAATGAAACTAATTATTCCCCATGTGCACTGGTGATTGCACAAGAAATCTAGAGCTTAACCTGTGAGAGAGGATGCTCACATGAACATCTACATCCCTGTAGGACAGGGGGAAGAGCAGATTCCCTCAAATTACTCCTGAGCAAGACACAGCCTGTATCTTCCTCATAAACTTCATCACAGAGGATCCAAACAGGATGTGTTTCTTCTCCAGCAAGACAGACACTAGAGATGACTGACTGAATTAGATGTATGTTTTCTATTATATTTAACATGTGGAATATTAAATACTTCAAAGACTATGTATTAGAGCATTGATTCAGGAACACTGTAGGCAAAGTGGGAAACGGGAGTCTCCATTCCACATGTGAGTATATGGAACAACAGAGAGAAAGAATCTGGAGGATGAAGAAGCTATTTAAGGAATGCAATGAAATATCCATATGCAGCTTTCCAAAGGAACAGTCTGTAATGATTGTAGGTGACATCTGGTTTATGCTACATGCAATTTTTTATTTCCAGTCCTTCAAACTGCCATCTGAGCCTCTCAATTTCTTAAAACAAAAGGTATGTAATTTTTTACCTTGTTTTACCAACAGCTTTGTCTGTTTTCATGTAACATAGTAGGTGGGCTATGTGGCCACAAGTAAACTAACTGTGTTCTGTCTCATCAAAGACAGAGAGTTAGTTAATAAATGATGTGCAGGCAGTCTGGAAGCAATTGAGCTGTAGGGGTTATGCTTTGTAAGCTGAGGGTCTGCACAGTGTTCACTGATAGTGCCCAGAAGCTCACTGTGGAGCTCATGGTGTCAGATAGTGGCTTTGAAGGCTTTTCAGCTAGGCACAGGGACGTGTCCCTCTGGTGAGTAACAGTGAGTCACCACACTGTCTCAGCCCTTCTGCAAAGCAGCAGCAGAGAAAGTTTAAATTAGACAAATCCACTCTTGGGGTAGGGATTAATAAGTACTAGAACAGATGTCACAGGAGGTTGTATAATCATTGTCTTTAGAGGTTTCTGAGAGCAATAGTAAAGCAAAACCTCTTTCAAGTACAACAAGGCACAGCTGATCTATTTTGTGCTACATATTTTACTTTCTAAATTGTAGCACCCACAGGATTTTCCAGAACAGAAATTGCATTACCCTTAATATTGTTGACATGTGGTGTCAAAATACTTCCAGTTTATCGCATTTCACATAAAAACCTGAGCATGTGGTAAAGATGCACTGAACTCTTATATCTAGTAAACTATTTTTCAATGAAATAGTTTCACCTTAGAGAAAACAACTGCAGAGCAGGATTCAAAATTAATTTGTTGCCAGTGTATTTGTATAGTCATATTTTATAGTCAGAGAACACCCTCATCAATTAAGAACAATAAACAGCTACAGCTGCATTCCCCATAGTTGAATGGGTAAACAGAAGGTGAAACTCTTTTCAGACAGCAGCTAAGTCATCCTGAAATGAAGGACTTCATGTGGGGCAAACATATTTGAGAAACACAGACATTTCAGATAAACTACTTCCAGTTTAAATGCAATTTCTTACTTATTAATTCATTATTGTCTCTTTCTGAATCTGAAAATCTTATTAACATCCTTTTAATGTATTTCCTAATTTGTCTGCTCTTCTCAACATGTTTATGAGGATTAGGGAGCAAGTCTTCCTGTCCCTTTCCATCAAGATCAGCTTTTTTATCTCACATGATGAAGCTTTCTTGCAAGGACATTTAGCTGAAGCCTCTGACAAGCACCACACCAGACCTTCCATAGACCTCCTAGCAGACAGCTAATGCCAGGCCCTCTGCACTGCTCTGATGGCCATTAGCATGCTGGCACCACCTCACTTAAAGTTAGCATCTTTGTATCATAGCAACACAAGAGAATGCCAAGCACAGATAATACAGTGGTGTTTTGTTACAAAGAACGACTGGAGAGTTCCTGAACTGGCTGTCATATTTGAATGATCTTTATGTGCAAATTCACAAAACTGGTTTCCCACATCAGATACATATTCTAGGAATAAGGTATTCTGGCATTAAGCCAGTTTCTAGAAGAGCAAAATGACCTCTTTTTGTCTTAAAAAACATGACTATATCACCTGCTCTTCAATCATGCAAGGATAAACAAGTCCCACAATGTTATTTTGATGAGGGCAGGTCAGCTGGTTATTTTTAGATCCAGCTAGCACATTTAGCAAACTCCCACAAGAGGAAACATTCTTTACCTGCAGCTGATTAGCATTCAGTGCTGCACAACTCCATCCATTTGAGCATCAAACCAGCTATTTTAGTCTTATTTTTACAATGAATTGCTTGCTGTTCAGTGTTAGGAAAAATGTGTACTCAAGAAGAAACGGCATAATATGTTTCTGATCTCAAAAGCTAAATGCAAATACTGATTACTAAAGTCTCTGACATTGGAGTAATAAGCACATAAACATTAGCACAGCTACCCTCTGTCATTAGTGGCTGTAAGCATTAAAACTCTCCTGGAATAGGGAATGGAATTTTCCCTGTATTTTTAAAAGGTTTCTTTTAAAATTTTTGTATCAACACATTTTATATTTTACTAGAAGCTCCTATTCAAATGCAAGCCCCTTTATTTTAGGATAGGCAGGATCTGTTTTAATTGTGCTCCTTGACCTGGCTGCACAAGCTCACACACACAGAAGACTTTACATTTCTCCCTACGTAGCTAACCAGACACAAGTACCCCAGGGGGGATGCCAAATTAGCATCTGGAAGGGCTCTGAAGTGTGATCTACAGTTTAATATTAATGGAACACCTTAACAAAGTCATGTGGGAGAATGTTCTCAGAAGGCAACTTGCAAAAACTCTTGCTTGCTGTCATCTCCTGGATTTATTCCCAAGACAGGGTGAGATTCTGTCTGGATTAGCAGATACATACAAGGAATCACAAAAAAGAGAAGACAGAGGAAAAAAGCCAAAGCTTTGTTTAATTACTCTACTGCATAGGTGCTGATCAGAAAGGTATACTTCAGTCAAACTTTTAGATAGTTGCCTGTTTAGCATTAATGAGCAGAAGTTTCTTCTCTTCAAATGAAAGACAACATACCTAGGACTTCTGAGATTTTTTCTGCCAATTGTCCTTACAAATACGTTGAAGTTTTTTGAAACCTGCCATCGAAGTAGTTCTGTCACTCACTTTGCTGTCGCTGAAGTTGCTGAGCCTTGCATTTATCAGAGACTTACTGAAGTCCCAGTGTACCATTTTCAATTCCCATCCAATTGAAAGATTTCCTCAAATCCCCTGCCTCAGCCTGTCCACTTCTCTCTCAAGAACTCCCAGCCCAGTATTCAGTTTTTCCCCTGCTTAACAAGGTTTCTGCCTGTGTTCTATGTGTTTCTTTCTCACACTCCCAGGGAACATACTTCCATCCCCTTCTCTTGTGATAGCATTTCTCTTTTCCAATTTCCCCCTACCACAATTCTTTTTTTTTTAGGTCATTCAGGATGTTACTGTTTAAAAGTGCATACTGCAGACCAATAGGCAGACAACAAAAATATTTTTTCTTTGGTAGGCCTTACTAACTGGCAAAACTTGAGAGATCCTTCTGTCTGCAGTTACAAAGGTGCTTGGAGCTGCTCTAGGAGTAAATTCCAATTTGTTGGGGTCCAAATCCAACCTACAACAACTGGCTATTTGGTGACTGTCAGATCACGATGTTACTGACATTATTTGAACTGAAATTGAGCTATGGGCTGACTACACACTGCAGTCGTCCTGTTTGCCATCCAGGTTTATAGTGGGGTGTCACTGTGGACACCTCTTATGGACAACCGTCTATGTGAGGCGCAATCAGTAACTGTGACTTGAGTGCATAAGAACCTTAACTGGCAGTTAAAGAATATTGTCTGTAGGAACCGTGCAGTTAGGACTGTACAGGTGAGTGAAGTTACTTATTGCAACCTTGTGTTCTCACTTGTACAACAAATCTTTTTCTTTTGGATTCTTAGTCTGTTTTCAAGCCAAACTCCAGGAACTGTTTAGTACACTTACTGACCTCTCTAGCCAAGAGAGGAAGAGTTTGCCATGTTCTTCCACAAAAGTCCCATGGCAGCACAGTATAGACATGCCAGGCAGCAAACACTTCTAAGCAGCCATGCACCTGGTAAGGGCATCCAGGCAAGCATGAGTAGATCTGGATATGAGGGCACCTGTTCTTTGTATGTAGTCTTGCTTATGTGTCCCTGCTGCATCCATCACATATGAAAAAGCATCAGCTCTAGTACTAACGCTTGTCAAAATGCAGATTTAGTTTAATTTTGTGAATGTTCCTGTGAATAAAATTTGATTGCAGGATGGGTTTTGGTAAGCAAATACAGAATAACCATGAATGCTGCCAGAGTGAATTAAAGCAGTACTTCTAGGGAGTGTAGTGTTTAGTACTTCAAGAAAGCAATCAAGACATAAATTCTTAGGACTGGTAAAAGTTTGTGTACTTCCAGACAGTCACAGAACCACAGAATCAGAGGGACTGGAAGGGATCACTGGAGATCCACCTAGATATGTTCCTGTGTGACCTGCCTTGGGTGACCCTGCTTTGGCAGGGGGGTTGGACTGGATGATCTCCAGAGGTCCCTTCCAAGTTCTAGCATTCTGTGATTCTGTGATCCAAGCCACCTGCTAAAACAGCCATCCAAAACAGGTTGCTCAAGATCACATCCAGGCAGATTTTGAATATCTCAAGAAGGAGACTCCACAACCTCTCTGCCCAGCCTGTTCCAGCACTCTGTGATCTTGAAAGTAAGTTTTTCCTCATACAAAATACCCTGGAAATGGTCTTAATAGCTCAGGGTAAAAGGGAAGAAGAACCTCACTCAACCTGCAGGCCATACTCTTCTTAATGGACTCTAAGATACCATTGACCTTCTTGATCACAAGTGCACCCTGCCGGGTCATATAGAACTTCTGGTACACCAGGGCTCCCAGGTCCTTCTCTGCAGAGCTGCTTTCCAACAGACCACCCCCCATGTTTATGGGGCATGGGGTTACTCCTTCCCAGGTGCAGGACCGTACACTTGCCCTTGTTGAACTTCATTAGGTCCTCCTCCACCCAACTTGTCCAGCCTGCTCAGGTCTCACTGAATGGCAGCAGTCTTCTGGTGTGTCAGACACTCAGCTTTTACTATTACCAGCAAGTTTGCTGAGTACACACTCTATCCCTTTTCCTAAGGCAGTGATGAAGATGTTGAACAAGGCTGGATCCAGTACTGGCCCAGGGGAGTTAATCAGTTGCAGTGCAAACTATATAGGTTGTTAGTGCTGACAAGTTTAATTTCTCTCATCTAAAACACTCTTTCTGCTCTTGTACCAACAGCTTCCATCATAGGATAGGGCCATACCACCAACAGCTCACATCCTGCAGCAGCCTTCATGGTTGCATTAGGATGACTATATGCAACAGACTAAAGCTACACAACATTTATTCAGAGTGAAAAAAAGGCAAATACTATCACACAGTATCACAGTATTACCAAGGTTGGAAGAGACCTCATAGATCATCAAGTCCAACCTGTTACCACAGAGCTCAAGGCTAGACCAAGGCACCAAGTGCCACGTCCAATCCTGCCTTGAACAGCTGCAGGGATGGCGACTCCACCACCTCCCTGGGCCCATTCCAGTAGCCAATGACTCTCTCAGTGAAGAACTTTCTCCTCACCTCAAGCCTAAATTTCCCCTGGCATAGCTTGAGGCTGTGTCCTCTTGTTCTGGTGCTGGCTGCCCAAGACAAGACAGCAACCTCCTCCTGGCTACAACCACCTTTCAGGTAGTTGTAGACAGCGATAAGGTCTCCCCTGAGCCTCCTCTTCTCCAGTACTGTGATACTGTTCCAAATTTTCCACCTTGGTTCCTGCTGTGATACTCAGCAGAGCACCTCTCAAAACCTACCTGACATTCAGAAGTTTTCAGTGGTTTCAATGTCTTGGTAACATTTCTGTTATCTTGCTACTGCTCTCCTCAAGCTAATCATTCTTCTTTTCATCTGAAAAGTTCCAACTTCTGTCGCTTGAAAAATACTGAAAAGAAAAAAAAAAGAACACACACACAAACCCCCTTAAATCTGACTTGCAACCCCTAATGAGAAAAGAAAAACATAAAAATCTGTCATCTCATTCAGAGAAAGAAAAAAAAGGCTTTTTTTTTTAAAGTGAAATAAATGCTTTCCCTAAACATGATCGCAGTTGACAAAATGCTGGATGTTTAGGTGGCAATTATAGCTCTTTCAGAGACTGTCAAATCTTGTCACAACACATGTTATAAATGAGGACAGATTTAGACATTCATTCTGACAGTTATGTGTAGGATGTGGATGGTTGGCAGTTAAATTTCAAATGCAGGGAAATTTTTCTTCGAATAGATCTTTGCTTGTTTATTAAGAGGGAGTTACCGTGCACTGAATCTTGTATCTACCATGTGCAGCTTTTCATCCTTACAGCTTTTGACATTTCACTTTTGCTGTCTTTGTGACAGCCATCTGAACATTGTTTTAGGTAAAAAGTAGCCTAGGGTGCTCTGCAGCTATACAAAATTTTTAAAGCTCTTGGTGTTTTCATACTGAGATTAGAGTAGAAAATGTGTCATATTATACATGGATGGATAGGTAGCAAGAAAGCAAATAACAGAAACTGCAACAATGCTGATTGAAGGGAGCAGCTTTATGATGCACACAGAAAATGGGATGATGCAGTAGCCCACATTCATCATGTGAGCTGTGCAAAACGTTGATGAAGCATTGGTAATAATAGTGTGCATCACAAAGCACAATTCATGTGATGATAAACTGCTTGGATGTCATTAAAGGCCAAACCTAACGTAGATTTCAAGCTGTTTCTGATGTTAAGAGGTCAAATGGCACAGGGAGAAGAGAGAGAAGAGGGCAGTCCTGGCTGTCGGACAGAACCTTTTGGAAGCTCTGAGGGCAAGCATGCTGAAGCAGCCTCAATATCGCATTCAATGTGTACACCTAAGACTTTTTTATTGCAACAGCCTCAATCTGCTAACCAGCACAGATAGTGACAAGCTTTGCACTCACCCTTTCTGCTAAGGTCAGTAAAGAGGTGGAAAAGGGAGAGGCGGCAGCATCTCCTGGTTAGGTGATGTCCAGCACACATTGCTTTATATACAGATAGCGGTGAGAGTAGAGCTATAGCTCCTTTAGCCCCTGTTCCAAATTGTAGTAATCCCTACAAGCTCCTGGAAGCATCTTTTCCTGGAAGAGTGGGGAAAAAAATTTCTTTACTCATTTTGTAGTCCTCTCACACTTGACTATAGCACATTACAGACTAAGGTTTATGAATGGTGGCATATAAAGTCCCAGTGAATTAGGTAAGTGCAGTGTGACCATTTGAGAGAGAGTGGAGAAGAGATGTCATCTATGATATCAGGCCCTTGTGACTCTTCTGTTTATCTATAGTAGCAGTTTAGCATGACAGTTATTCACGTGCACACTGTTAAGCAGATATTTGAGTAGTTTGCTGGACTGGGACCAAAGTCTTCATTGCGTTGGAGGACTGAACCCATAAACTGGAACACTGTGGGCAGCTCTACCTTTTGCACAGCTGAAGTTTTTTGTACTTTCTATTTTCGCGACAGTGACAGTGTTATGTAACTAGCAGATAGATGAACTTGTGTTCATTCCTAAAGCTCATAAAGTATTCAGAAATATTTGTGAAATTCTCTCTTGAGTAATACAGCTTAAGCTCTTGAATTCTGAATGGGTAGCTTCTCTTTTTTTCTGTCTGGTTACAGACCATTCACTTACCCCTAATGACACCATCCAAATAAATGCTTCCTATTTCACAAATGTGCAAATAAATGTACTGTTTCTATGCTACAAGACATCAGCATTTATTGCCTCATCTGGGAAAACAGCAGACTTATTTGGTTCATTTATACTCTATTCAAATACTGTTTTGAGAACAGGGACTGGCATTGTGGATCTCAGACCTCTTCAGGAATAAGGATGAATATTCCCAGGCATGTTTCCTTCTATTCCCTTGTATGAAAAAAATCTTAAAGGGTGAAAGAATTCAGTATGTCTCAGATATACCTCATTAATTTGCCCTTAGACTACTAAAATGTAACATATTGACAAAATTTTAATTATTTGTTCAGTTCTTTACTGAGCTCAGTTTTATGCCTCGGAGGTTTGTCTCTTCTTGACTTCAGAAATTGATTTACCACATATGAATAAATTCTGCCTGACAGTGTCTCTCCTTCTCAATAATTTAACCAATGAAACCTTGTTGGTAATGAAAAATTACAAAATGTTCATCTGTTTGAGAAGCATTTTTGAGTATTTATAAGGAGATGTGGTATTTTGCATGTATACATTCAGAATAAAAAAGAGCTGCTTCAGGAGTAATTATCACATTATTGGTTTGTTATGGGAGTACACCATCTAATTATACAGCTTTAGGCAATAATTCTGATTCTGATGGTGCCTATCACAAAATTAGAAGTGCCAACAATTTCAGCCCTTTTTAGTGACAGGAAACTAATCTTTAGGGTTCTGTTTGAAGCTTTGTCAGACTTGTTCTCTCTCTTGTACTCACATTTTTTTTAAATTACAGGTTAAAAAAGGAAAGATATCTCCCATAAGAATGAAATAAACAACATATTCTCAGATAACTTTTCTAAGGGAGCCATTGACCGAAGTTGAGAGGAATGAAAACACAACAGCAAAACACCCATGTTTAAATGGAAGCACTTTAAGGCTCTTCAATAGATGGCTTTCCTTCAGGGCAAATAAATCTCAATGCCCAGTGATAGAGGTGTTTGTAAAGTACACTTGTTCAAAATCCTGATCTCCAAATTCTTACATTAGAGCCTACACATCCTAGCTAAAGACACAGTTAGTGAAAAGCTATTGTGCTCATCTGTCACTATTTCTGCTCTTAGTGTCAGAGGCCATCTGGAACAAAACAGTCTTCCTCAGCGAGAAGGAGAAATTAAACCCATGTGGGTGCAAGTTCAGTGAAGTTAGTGCTAAAGCAATGAAGACACAGACAGATATCTGGTTTAAGACTTCCCGGAGTTTTAGTTACAGTGCTGACTTCAGACGCATGGCTGTACTTGTCAGGAAAACAATACGTATCTCGTATCTAATTTGAACAGGCTTACACAAACAAATGTGTGTTCAATCAATTCTGTTACACATAAAGCTATTGCTATTTCATTAGTCTTACTTTTTAGAAGACCTGAATATTTTCAAACAGCTATATTGTATGGAGAAAAGATTTAGGACAGAAAATAGATGGAGTTTCAAAGGTGAATTCTGTTATACTGCTGAATTCCATTTTTTCCAGGAAAAAAGACTGCAGGAAGGTGACATAAAAATCTCACTTCATGCAGCAAGGGGGCTGGTGAGAAAGACTTTCTCTCCAGCTCTTAACTATAACCTGGAATATATCTGTATAGGCATGCTTAATTATTTGAAATAAATTTATCTATACTTATTTATAAATATTATTTACATATACCTACATGATAGAGATCACATATATGATACACCATATATATATGTGTCCTGGTTTGAGTTAGAACAGAACAAATTCTGGTCAGTGATTTTGCTTTCTGCTCAGTCTCTTCCCAGAATGAACCACCTCTTTTCACAGACAGCGTCTGCTTGTAGCAGTGGTAAGCTTGATCTTTCTTAGTCTCAAGGATCAATGTGCAGGCCAAAGTAACTGCTAAATCTTGTGGACTACCTTAGGGGTGCTCCTGCAGGGAGGGTCAGACAGGTGATCCTAAACTGACCAACAAGGGATCTGCCCATTCCACATATGTCATATTCAGGATACAACTGAGGCATTGTGAGGGTCAAGCTTCTTCTTCAACAGCCATCAGTCAAGGACTCTGCCCATTCTGCCTTCAATTCCAATCCATGGGTTCCTGAATTCCATTCCAAAATCTAGCTCCTGAATTCAGTTCCTATCTGCTGCTGAGTCCAGCCTGGAACTTCTGCCACAGCATCAGTGGTGATGGTGGCCAACTGCCATCAGAGCTGTCAGGTTCAATATTGATTTTGTATATATTTGTATACAATTAATTTAGTTTTGTGGTTTTTTTTTTTAATGAAGTACTTTTAGTTTTCTTTTCTAATGAATAAGTCTCTCTCCATTATTCCCTTTCTTTTCCTTTTTGGGAAGGGAGGGAGAGAGAGAGAGCATCTGTCACTCATTTAGTGGCCAGCCCTAGCCCTTGACTGACATATAAATCATATATATAGATATAAGATCTTATGTTGCACTGCATAATTATTTACTAATCATTACCACAAAAAATTCTGTAAGTTCCCAGAACATTTTACTCTGACAGAATAGGTGCAAGGACATTTTTCTCTTCAGGGTACAACATGTTGCATGAAAGCTTTAAGAAGTTGGGCACTCAGGCAGTACAGTGAGTATGTGTGACCTCTGCGAAGTTTATGTAGGAGCTGATGAATCTACTTGGTGGTCTGTAAATAAGCTGGGCTGTTCTCTGTCAACTTCCATGAAAAATTCCTAGGAGTCTTCATATAACAAAAAGAAATCTTGTAAAGAGTGAATAAAAGACAGCGGATACCTCAGAAGGGATCCATCCCATCGAGTTGTTGGCACTTATATTTGAATGAAGAGCTGCTCTCTGGAGGCATTTCTCTCTGTTGCCTGACCTGACCTGAGGGTAATGCAGCCACCTGAGTTAGGGCTCATGAGTTTCACTTCTGGGAAAGCAGGATGCCAAATACAGATTGCTGGTTGTAGGGTGCATCTGTTGGACGATGCTGATACAGTGTGGTAGAAACGGTTTTTGACATTCATTGAAGAAAGAAAGGCTTGATGCTGCAGGCGTGAAAGCTCTATGACTCCCCTTGGCTCGGACAAGTAGTGATGGTGCTTCATTCTTCACATGATTAGCATGCTTAGCAAGTCGCCTACCTCTTGTGTCTGAGTGCCTCCTGTGAGGTGCTGAGCAACCTCAAACCCCATTAAAGTCGTTGGATAGAGTCCTGAGTTACCTCATGAGATGAAGTTGCACTATTTATATTTTGAGAACATATGCATACTGTACTATTAGTGCTAATATTTTTGTCAGAACACTTTTTAAAAGCAAAATGTGAGAACATTTGTGGGCAGTAATCACAAAACAGGGTTGACAGCTCTTTCCTTCTCTTATTCAGTCAAAAACATTTTTCCTTTCAACAAGATTATGAAATGTAAATGGAACTGGTCATTTTCAGAAACTAGTGTTATTTGCTTGATAATACAGCAATACCAAAAGGCAGTTGGCAAGGTTATTGCTAAGTAAAGACTAACAGCAGCAGGGTGCCTGTAGCCCTAAAGGCTGACAGTAATACCTGCGCGTGGGGAGCATATGCTGCACCTGCAACAGTTCGTAAAAGACAAGGGGATTAAGCCCCTCTCTATCACCACCAGATCAAGTTCTATGTCAATTCATCAATAGCCCTCCATAGTCATGGAAGTCAATTACTAAGAAACACCTATTTTAATGTTATTACCAAATGTTTTTACAAAACTATGTCTGAGTGTAACTATCTGATTAACAGTGGAGCAGCCACGACAGTGGAATCTATCTTTTAGTCAAGCAAGAAACATCTACAACACAGCTCATATACTCCAGTCTGAAAAGCCAAGGCCATATCAATGATAACCTTTCCTCACAACTAAGAACTGCAGGAAAATCTCTTTCCATGGACATTATGGTTCGTACTGCCCTAGTACTAAGCTATGGAATCTCAGGCATGAAAAATCACCAGAGATTGACATTTGAGAATAAAAAGTAAGAAATTACAGGAAGGAATAATAATGTTGCCAAATTATTTTGTCTCCCTGAAAATTACTTGCTCAGATACTCACATGGAGCTGTTTCTTCCACTTGATCATCAATGAATCATCATCAGACCCAAGCTGCCTGCATCAAGCTTATCAACAGAGGCTCCCAGCAGTTACTTCTGCCTGTTCCCCATCACAACTGTCATCACTACAGAGCGTAGGATAATAACAAACAAACCAAAAAAAAGCAGAAAGCTAAACCAAATCTTACCTGATGAATCATTATAGTGAGAGAGCTTCATGTAATTTCAAGCTGACTCTTTCATTCAGAATCATGCGTTATCTGCTAACGCAAGTGCATGACAAAACCAGAGGCAACTGTCCACCTAAACCAGCATGATCTGGTCAGTTTAATGACAGGGTGTTCTCAGAAAGCTTCTGCTCTCAGCTTAAACATAGCTTATTCTTAAGAGTAGTTCGGCTAGGAACTAAAGAAATTCACCTCTAACACTATCTTCTATCTCTGATTATGACATGGCAAGTGCAGAGGCCAGGCATTTTTTTTGGTAATTATTAAGCACTTTCACAAAGACTAATGCAACTGGAATTCTGTAAGCTAGATATATTTATGATCTGTGGGCAGCTCTTGATATAGTTATGATCTATCCCTGTTTGGATAAACCTCATTTTCTATTCAGAGTAAGAGAAGGAATACTTTAATGCCTGCTAACTTAGTAATGTCAAAGAATAGAAACTGCCTTTCAAACAGTGGATCAGTATGGTGAGACTGGAAGAGTAGCTTGGTTCTGTAAGCTGAGATTTGTACAACGAGGTGTGAATACAAATGCAGCTCTTTGGTGGAACCATGCATCGTATTGCAACAAGGAACAAGGACATCAGAAAAACATGATACAGCAAGAAAACACCAAGAATAGGTACATGGGGCAGAGAGTGACAGAACTGGCTGCTGGTCTGAATGGGCTTCTACAACTCCCCTGAAAGGAGGTTGTAGTGAGATGGGTGTCAGTATCTTCTCCCTAGTAGCAACTGACAGGATGAGAGGAAATGGCCTCAAGTTGCATCAGAGGAGGTTCAGATTGGATATTAGAAGAAATTGCTTCACTGAAAGGGTTCTCAAACACTGGAATCAGGCTCCTCCCTATCCCTGGTGATGTTTAAAGGTCACGGAGATGTGATGCTGAGGTACATGGTTTTGCCTCAGAACTGGGAGAGTTAGATAATGGTTGGGCTCAATGATCCTGAAAGTCTTTTTCAACCAAAATGATTCTATGATTTTATGATTCTAGGTAAGACAGTTGCTGGAGTCATTGTCAGATGTCTTTGGGAAAGACACGTGCTTTGAAATGAGCAAAGGACAAGGTCAGAGACCAGGGGAGACTTAGGGCATCTGAAGGGTCATTTTTACCAGTATAATGGGATACACCATGGGAACACAAAGTTTAGAAAATTTGGCACCTCAGCAGCAGAAGAAAAAGGGAAAAGAGCATCCAGATGAAAAGGCAAGACTACAATAGTTAGAAGTTTAGGAGCAGGGCAGAAGAGGACTCAGGATCAGAAGTGAAAGACAGTGTAGAAAACCAAGCACAGAGCTCAGCTTCAGCTCCATCTAGACTGAAGCTAACAGGAAATCCTTCAATGGATGCCCAAGGCTTGTACTGAGATTCCCTTTTTATATACATGATTGCAAGTTTTGCACACTTTGCCACAGCAGGAGGTGATATTTAAAGCCTTTGTTATGTGAGCACTCTGGGGACATAGTGCTGCTGCAGTAGTTTTTGTGCAGGCCTGGCACTGAGCAAGCAATCCAGGCAGGTCACTCATTTCATGACTTACTATGTTCAAGAAAACAAGATTGGCTTTTATTCTCTGTGTACAAATAGGTCAGGATCAAAAAAACACTCAACTCTCACGTTTCTGAGAAATAGCCCACAAACTTCCAAATACTGGCTAACCACTGGCACAAAAAAACAGGGCAATAACGTGTTTAATTTTAACTGCCCGACCCCTGGTCAAATGTCAGTATATGCACACATCCCTGAAAGCCAGGCACCAAAAGAGCTAATCACACATTAAATTATCTCCACTGGGCAGGAAATATATTTATAACCAATCATTCCTTTTATTTGTTAATGTTAGTGCAAAATTCCCTATCATCCTTAAAGTGCTGGCATCTGTGCTGATGTATTTAGATTGCCTACTTCTGTAGCAGTTAAGTGGTTATTTACAAATTGCATAAAACTGTCTGATCAGCTAAACTGTTGATCTTTTTTTTTCATTAAAAAAGCAAACACTTTCTGTAAACAAAATTAAGAATTACACCCAGTCTGAAACATGCAAAATTTTAATGCTTATGAGCCTCAGAACAAGACACTTATTAAAAGGCTTACAAAAAGTCTTTTTAGAAGTGTTATTAATAAAAGTCTTATTAAAAAGCTTGTTAAGAGTCTTATTAAAAGTGTCTTATTAATAAAAATTCTCAGCCAAATTAACAGATATTACAAAAAAGTTGCACTTCTTCCCTCCCTCCTCTTCCCTTCCTCTCCCCCCGCCCAGATTTCAGGGTTTTTCTTAGGGAAGACAAATCTGAGAAAGGATTAATGCAAACATTCTTAGTAAAATACAAATGTAACAGCAGACACTCTTGTAACCATTAACAAACAAATAAATAAAGGATACCTACAGAACTGCACAACACTGATTAGAAGAGCCACATGTTTTAGGTACACGGTGAATGGATGATTTGTGCAACACGCTAGGTATCAGTCTTTAAATTCAATTAGAAAATAACCTGGAGCATCAGAAGGATCTAGCCCTATGCAGCGACAGAGGAGAGGCAGCAGGTATTTATTTCTACAGAGAAGTACAGCATGAGTTGAACTTTTCTGAACTTCGAAGATAAAAATGTGAGTTCATTGAAAACTGAACAAGAACGTAAGGTCCAGACACCAGCTAGGTTTGGGGATATATATTAATCTTACTCGGGTGGGCCTTCTTGAACTTCACAGTGAATTTAAGACTCATCTCTGTAAAAGCACATCTTGTCAGTCTGCTCTGGCTGTGACTAGAAGCATAGGTGTGTGACAAGATTGCTGCCAGAAGTGAAGCTTCCTGAATGCCAGAGATAATGAAAAAGATCTGCTGCCTGGCAGTCAAGATCGAAAAGGACTGACCGTTTCAGCAAAGAGCTGTCATTAAACATCAACTAATGGGGCTGACAAAGCTCAATGGTTTTCATGGGCAAGTGTTACTCCCATCTTGTTCAGATCCAAGAGTTGTTAAAAAGCACATATATGCTCAAAGTACGGTTTGGTTTTGTTAACTACTTTTTTTCTATTGATCTCAGTGGGTTTCACCTTTTATGAAACAATTGTTTATTAACTGGATTGGAAAAGGACAGAGTGGAGTATCATCTTAATTTGAATGGTCACACAGTACAGAACATCCTACACGTTTCCTCTGGGAATCATAACGAGGGAATTGCTCACTGCTTGACAAATCTGAAGTATTGCCTGATTGCACCTCACCATCTTTTTTAATACCAGAGTTAAGTTTCCAGTGAAGGCCTGGAACTTCTGAAAGCTATTTTTCACAATATTCGTAATATTAAAATAAATGTCAGTGTGAGAAATGGTTTAATGAATGCTACAGAGTTTTGGATATATCATGTTTTTCAGTGTTTTCAGTATTTTCAGTGTCTGTGACCGGGAAAAAAAGGGTTTCTGATTTTCTCCTAATGTCTTCAGTAGGCACTACATTAACTGAGGATCCACAGAGAAGACAATTTTTCTGTTACAGTATGGTTTCTAAAACCTTTTGTGGTCCTAAAGGACTTGAGCGACCTGTTCTAGTGGGAGGTGTCCCTGCCTATGGCAGGGGGTTGGAACTGGATGATCTCTGAAGTCCCTTACAACCTAAACCATTTTATGATTCTATGAGTCTATGACATTAACTCACTTTCTGTGTAATAAATATGCAAGCTTTGTCCATTCAAAAATCGAGATACTATAAAGGATATGTGAAGGGCATCATAGCCCTAACAGTCAGCAGACACCAGTCACAGCATGGCAGAGATGAAATTGCGAGTACGACACAAGTCTCTTCTTAGGGACAAGAATGTTTTAAGGATTTCAGCACCTCATCTCAGGTTTTCTAAATTAAACTTATAAATTATAATGTGGGCATATCACATTCTTCTCTCACTCCCATGACTTTCAGTAAATGTTTGTAATAACTCAGAAAGACAGTGATAAAATGAGGAATGCTCCATTTGAAAGAAGAGCTACACATATTCACTCCAGCAAATTTGTCAAGGCTATAAATCATTTTTTGGTCGGTAGGATCAGGAGGAGATAACATAGTAATGGAACAGCAATAGCAAATCCAACAAAAGCAACTTAAAGGCTGTCTGAATATTACCACCATGCAGTATTTCACTGAATTTTTCAGCACCAAGTGAAAATGAGTAGAGCAAGCACAGCAACAACCAAAACATGGAGGTGCCTCAGAGATACCTGTTATTTCCCAGTATAAATTCAGGAATTTCCAACATAGCGTTAGAACAGACATTAGTCTTTCAGAATATAATTAAAATGATGATGCTTCCTCTGAGTAGACAGAGGACAAAAGCATCTAATGGAACAAAAGTATGTATCAGTTTGAAGTGTAATGATCCATCACAGAAATTGCTGTGTGATTTCATTAGTCAATTTGGACTGTCACATGGCACTCCATGACTTAACATCTAGCAATACCTCTGAAACCAAACTAAAGCACAAACAAAACCAATCAATCTCATGCGATTCCTCTCCAAGTTGAAACCTAGAGACATCATGTTGCTTCTAATTTTGAGAAGTGAGACTTCGAGGGTCATAGAACCCACTGAGTTTTCATCTGTTGTATCCCTTGAGCAACCAGTGACATTCAGGCTCAAATTCCAAACCTCTTTCTTTAGCCAACAGCTTTATCTTTTAGTTTAGGTCTTCACCACTCTTAGAAACAACATCTTAAACATTTGTTTCTGAGAAGCTAACATTTGAAAACAATGCAATGGAAGAACAAGTACAAGCAAACAAAACCAGGTGAAACACAGCATGAAACTTAGACTTTATGTAACATCCACTCAATTCTACTGACTAAAAAATGACTATATATACACACAAGTGCAATTTCCAAAGGCTTAGGGTGGAAGATGGATGTGTAAACATTTTATTGCTTAGATATCAAGAACTAAACTAACCTTTACCTGGAAGGGGAGAAATAAAAAGAGACACTCTCTTCTCTCCCAAGTAACAATGAAATTAATCCATAAAATAGATCAGAAATAACTGTGGTTGAAGCAGATTCCATAGACTAAAGTGCTTCATATGCTGTATGAATGGAAATTCTGGAAACTGTTAATCATTACCAAAGAGACCTAACGTGGGTGCCAAATGGCAGGCAATCTCTAGCTGAAGATAGTAAGAAGTGTCAAGACTGATAAAAAGACTACGAGGAAAAAGCATCACTAGAGAAATGTGCAGTCATCTTCAGATGTGACAGCCCAAGGAAACTGCAACACCTACCATACGAGGACCATACAGCAGCCTGTACACTTTTTGCTTGTGGCCAGTGTCAGGGACACGGTGGATGCAGCGGCTGGTCCGTCCCAGACATGTCCTCACTCCACCCCGCCAGGCCTCTCTTGGAGGACCGCTGGGCCGGGGCAGCAGACCTCTCCTTTCGCTGACAAGGGAGCCGGGTGAGAGGCAGGTGCATCCCTTCCCCTGAAGGCTGAGCGAGGTTACCAGTGGAAAGGGTGGCACGGGGCGAGAAATAACCAAGCGGCTCCTTCGCAACCAGCCGCCAGCCAGTGCCCACGGATAGGTGGTAAAAGGCCCGCAGGGCCTAGGCTCGACTCGGTGCGGAGGGGCAGCATGCGGGTCCTGCCTTCCCCAGGTCCGCGGCGAAGCCCTTCCGGCCGCCAATAGCCGCCGCGCGCGGTCGCGGTCGCGCTCCCGCGGCTGTCAGGAGCCTGAGAGGTCCAAGGCAAAGAGGGACAGCAGGGCTCGGGCAGAAACAGCTGCTCCCCTCAACGGGCTGCAGCCACAGCGCTGCATGACCCTGCCCTCCCATTGCAGCCGCAGTCACGAAAAGCCCCCCCGAGAGCCCTTCCGCCCGAATGCGGAGCCCCTCGGTGCCCCCACTGCGGCCTGGGCCGCTCAGCCCCTAGCGGCCGCGGCGGGGAGCGCGGCGCAGCCCGACGGCCTCTTTCCGCCACCCCCCCCGCCGAGCCGAGGCTATTTTTAGTAGATCCTTCTCGCGTCGCCACGGGCTGTGATCGCAGCGCTCAGCCCCTCGCCAGTTGCCGCCGCCCCGCCCCGCCCGCCTGCCCGCCAGTCGCGCACGGCAGAGGCTCGTCCCGCCGCCGACGCTGCCGCCCGCTGGCGCTATGGCCACCTAATCTTCGCGGCATCCGCGGACACCGCAACTTTTCCTCCTCGCTCCGCTCCTTCCCTGCCGCTCCGACCGAAGATGGCAGTTGGGGGACAGACTAGAAGTTGCAGCCCGCGAGCGAAGAGATAAGGCGGAGGCGCGGGAAGGTGAGTGGCACCGGCCCCGCTGCCGCTCCGCCCGGCCGCCGCCCGCAGTGACAGCGGGGCCGTGGGGGTAGATGACTTGCTGGGGTGGATTTTTCGAGACCTTTGGAAAGGTTTCGGGGAGTTGGGTCGTGTCAGGGCGGGCAAGGTGGTGGTGGGTGGGGGGCGGCAAGTTTGTTTCGCGGGAGCGTGAGTGGAAGAGGAGTTTCATATGCGCCTGCCCTGCTTGGCTTATGTCCGCTTTACTTGGTCCGGGAGAGGGGTCCCTTTGCAGTCTTCTCCTCCCGTGGGGCCGGGGCTGTGTCGCGGGGTGATGAGGGTACCCACGGCAGCTGGGGCGCTGGCTGGAGCCTCAGCGGGCGATGCGGATGATGCGAACTCCCCATGGTCGGCTGGGGAGCGGGGAGCTAGGGGTGGGCTTCGGGGAGAGCTGCTGCGTTGGGGGCCGAACAGGTGGGAGCGGTTGCGGGCGGCGGGGAGCAGGCGGTAACTGGGAGCAGGTGCGGATGCATCCCGGCCCAGGTGCGTGGCCAGAGTATTTTCAGTGGCAAAGTGGTACATGCATCTCGGCAAGGCAGCTTACAGGTCAGCAACGCTGATCATCGAACGGGTATTTTCCAGTAAGGGTACAGTTGTTTTGACTTACCTAAAATGTCTGAATTTCGATCTGAAATGGAATATAATAGCAATGAGTAACCATTCCTGTTTGTCACTGTTGGCAGAAAACCCCAGGTATTACTTGTCGTGCACAAAATGCATGTTCTTGGAACGATTTGCACTGAGCCGGTGGTAGTTTGTATTTTCAAGTGCTCTGAAGAGCTCTAGAAACACTGTAAAACTGCGTGAGAATTTTACGGGGGAGGGGAAACGTTTAAAACAAGCCGAACATTGAGAAAATAGTAGTGAAGTGAATTGTGGAGACCTTTTGACATATGAAAATGTCTGAATGTTCTTTTCTGATGCAAAAGCTGTTGAGACTCTCTTTCATAAACAGCATAGAACAAGCACCGACGCAGAAACTGAGGAATTTTAGACATATTTGTCTTTCAACATTGTCAGCTTTAGCTTCATGACATTTTGTTTTCTGTGAGAGAAGAATACTTTTGTCACAGTTATCCAGGATTTAAATTGCAAGCTCACAAAGGCCTGTAAGCTCTGCTGAGAACTCATGAATGAAAAAAGGAAGGTATTTCACATTAAGGTTTTTCAAATGCCTTGTCCTACTGCCTCTCTCTCATCTCTTCATCAGTCACCAGCAGCTTCCCTGGATCGAGTGAACGTATTTAAAATTGCCTTTTCCTGAATTTTCTTGTCCAATGCATTCTCTCAGTGGCTCCAGCCCAATAGGTTTTGTACCCAGAACGCCTACTTTGTTCAGAAACAAACACAGGCTTATTCTCTGTTGTAAGACCAGAGCAGTCTTGGAAGGCAGTTCCATGTCTTCACACACTTCAGTCACATTGTCATTTGTATAAAATAGATAGTTCTTAACTATATGTAACTTTCCACTTGGAATGATGTAAATAATACACAATTTTACTACTTCTTTTTCGTTAGAGACGTGATCCGCTTGGAAAAATCATGTCATGGCCCCAGAGGAAAGTCACAGTTAGTCAAATTTGCCTACCACTGGTGCCAGCTTCTTCATAGAAATGTTGAAATAGCTGTTTTGTATGAAAATGTCATTGTCAGCTACATGCTGTTAGGCTTCTTGATGATCAGATTGAAGCAAGTGAAGCACCATACTTAAGCCTCCTGAAGACATCGATTTCAGTGTCTTGATTCCTTTGTATTGTGATATGAAAGTCTGTGTGAAATGTGTCATACACCCAAATGTTTTCACCCTGAGCCATTAAAATGGCTGTTTTGAAAACAGTTGTGTTTGGTTTTCCATTCACCTGTTTTTCTACAATGAGCAGTCTACAAGATCAAACAAAAACAGTGGTTTGTTACCATCATCTTATTCAGCCCAGAGCAGTTTAAAACCAAAATTATGTCTTTACTACTGAAACTCCCAGTATATCCTTCACTTGATGCAGTTGTTCTTAAAAGATAATAATGTGATTGGGTAGAGTATATATTTTCTAATTTTTTAATAGAAGATAACATTAAAAGAAAGTCACTTATAAAAAAAAAAGGCACTTTCTAAAAAGCATTTAAAGTGGAAAATAAATTTCAGTTGTTAGTCTCACTACCTGAGATAGACCCATAGAAGTTGCTGTCAAAAATGTAATTTGCATACTGAAAATACTGATGAAACTCACCACAACAATGATATGAATTCTGGTGTGAATTACCTTAAACACTGAGGTCACTAAATGTAGTTGGAATAGTTAATTTCTTAATGTTCAACTAATGTTAGTAGGAGAAATGTAGTTTTGAAAATAATCAGATCATCTTGTATATGTACAACTATAGAATCATAGAATGGTTTAGGTTGGAAGCGACCTCAAGGATCATCCAGTTCCAACCTCCTGCCATAGGCAGGGACACCTCCCACTAGAACAGACCTCATCCAACCTGGCCTTGAACACCTCCAGGGAGGGAGCAACCACAACCTCCCTGGGCAACCTGTGCCAGTATCTCATCACGCTTACTGCAAAGAACTTCTTCCCAACATCCAGTTTAAATCTCCCCTCTGCCAGTTAAAACCCATTCCCCCTTGTCCTGTCGTTACAAGACCTTGTCAATAGTCCCTCCACAGCCTTTCTGTAGGCCCCCTTCAGATACTGGAAGGCCACTATATAGTCTCCTCGAAGCCTTCTCTTCTCCAGGCTGCAGAGCTCCAACTCTTGTAGCCTGTCCTCAGCAGAGCTGCTGCAGCTCTCTGAGCATCTTTGTGGCCCTCCTCTGGACTCACTCTAACAGTTCCATGTCCTTGTGCTGGGGGCTCCAGAACTGCACACAATACTCCAGGTGGGGTCTGACGAGCACAGAGTAAAGGGGCAGAATCCCCTCTCTTGCCTTGCTGGCCACACTGCTCGGTTGCTGTCTGGGCTGCACTCATACTGCCAGCTCATGTCGAGCTTTTCATCAACCAAGACCTCCAGGTCCTTTTCCTCAGGGCTGTTCTCCAGCCATTCACCACCCAGCATGGATTTGTACTTGGGATTGTGCCGACCCAGATGCAGGACCTTACACTTGGCATTGTTGAATTTCATGAGGCTGGCCTGGGCCCACCTCTCCAGTCTGTCCAGGTCCTTCTGGATGGCATCCCTGCCCTCTAGCAAGTCGACTGTGCCACACAGCTTGATACATAAGCAAGAGAAAATTAGCAACAAAGTCAGAATGTAACCTACTCGTCTGCAGAATGGTAAATTAAGCACATATTTACGAGGCTGTATGGATTATTGTCATTTTCTATCCACCAGTTTTCAGACTAGTTAATTTAAAGCTACTTTGGATGTGAATATACAAACTGCAAGTGACAGTGCTTTTGGTTTACAGTGTAGTTATAGCTGAATCATGTATCTGAGAAAACAGTATATCTCAAGGGAGAGTTTTTTCCCTTTTACAGAGGAGGTCTGGACAAGATTTGGTGGGGGTTATATGCTGTGTCCTGTCTGCATGCTGTTTACATGGAATTAACTTTCCTTACAAATTCAGGATAGAAGAATGAGTGTTTATCGGTTTGTCAGTCTCTTCAGGAGTATGAGAAAATGTTCTTTCTATTGCTGTGTTTAAGGAAGATACTTAATACCTTTGATTTGTTAAAGCTACCACTCACATAAAGACAGAACATTGATTGTTTCATGCTTCAGGATTTCAGTAGTTGTTTACAGAGAAGAAAGCATTTTATTTTTTTCTGAGACAGTTGCATTGTTGAATCATCTAAGGTTAGATTATCTACTGAAATTGATATGAGCAAGGCATTTTAGAGCTAACAGTACTTGATGAAATCATCTTTCATTTGCTCCTTTGAGTTTTTATATTGGGATGATAGTCCTTATTTGATGAAACTTACTTAGACTGAATGCTTTGTATTGTAAACATTGGCACATGCTGGGAAGTCTGCACTAGTGTTGGGTTTGTTATTACAACTTTTATAATGTTATGAAGTTTATTTGTATGTTTTAATCCATAGCTTCATCTTCAAGCAGCTTCAATTGCAGTAAAACAATGCTTGACTGCTGGTCAGAATTCATGTCTGAGTGCTTTGAGACCAGTTAAAAATCCTTTCATCTGTCTAACATTCCTGTAAGGACTTCCCCAAACTTCTTCAGGCTTCTCAATTTTTATACAATATATCATAGTTACTTAACTTTTTGATGGAAAAGTTTGCCAGTGCAGAAAGTTAGAGTTCAAAAATTATTTAGACAACTTTGCAGGTGAGAAAGTTACTGAAGACTAGAAAGCAGAGAGATGATGGTTCTGGATCAGGATGTCCCCAGCCTGTAAATATTCTGGAGACTTCAGAGTATGCCAAGGAGTTACCATTACATAGTTGCGTTGCACTTCATCACTTTTCATTATTCCTTTGCTCTTGGACATCTGAGGATTCCTTCTTAAGGAAAAGTTATTGAAAACTTCTGTTACACAGCCTTCGAGATCAGATGCTTACTTGTCTTTAGCATTAATTCAATGTATTATGTAGATTATGAGCTGGGAAAACAGTAGGAAGCAAATATTTGTTCTTATTTTCCAGTACTTTCTTGTTAATAGAGTTTTTCTATATAAATGTGAACATTTATCACTCACAATTCAGGATACGCTGTCGAAAGTTTCTTCATAATGTGTAATAACTATCAAGATTATTTGATTTTCAAGCTATATTATAAATGCAAATCTATGTTTGAGGAAATGTGGTGGTCTTTGGGAAAGGTAGCTCAGTGGTGCCTGTGAGAAGCTGAATACTTACAGTATGTCGTTTATTTGTCTCTATTTTTTCAGTCTCGCAATAGAAGATACTGGATTTTTATCTCTTCAGTGTCCGTTCTTTGTCGGTCTTTCTTCTAAGTTCATTTCTGTTCAAGATAACAGAGTGTTTTTTCTCTAGAATGGATGATTGTTACTCCTGGGGCTTTGTTCACTCTCAGGTCCTGTATCTGTCTCAGGCTGAAAGCATGTGTCTACCATCATGTTCACTGAGTCCATTTACTGTTGCCATGCTGTTGTGACCTGAAAGAGGAAAGAAGGCCTTGTCTAAGTGAGTGTCTTGATGAGATGGTGCCCAATCCACTAGAGAAGTTGGCAGCCCTGAAGGATAAGTCAGTTTTGTGTACATGAGACAGAGGAGATTTGAGCCTGAACATAATCATAAGGAGGGTGGTCATGCCTCAACCTTTCACAGTGCCAAGGGTCTTCTGTTTGCAGCTGTGCAGTTGCCTTTATTTTGCAGTTCTGTACCTGCTCCTAGGACAATTTTCCGCTTGCTGTCCTCTTACTGTTGGTTTTGTACTGTTGTTCTCATGGCCTTGTATTTACAGACCCTGGTATTACCTGATAACATACCTGGCTTTAATTTTTGGTCAGGCAGAAATCATACATCCTCTGAACCTTCATGTACTCGGCCTGAGTTTACCCTTGTGGTCCATCTCTATTCCTCCAGATATCTTTGTGTCCTTCTGGGTATCACTTGCAATGTGAACTTATATTTCTTCAGCCAATGTGACCAGAGTGGTAGTCTGTGGCCACAGAAGTTTCATTCATGCCTTTTCCAAGGATGATGATTATTTTTTTTTTAAAAAAGGAAAAAAAGAAAAAAGAATCTTGACTGATGTGTCCTAAAGTGCATTCAGGTCAAACTGAAAGTCTGATTTCCTGTTACTTTTTGTAATGCTTAAGATTGCATTAAATCACAGAAGCATTCAAGTTGGGAGGGACCTTAGGAGGTCTGTAGTCCAACCTCTTTGTCAGAGCAGACTCAACATAGAATTCAGACCAGTTCTGCCTGGAAAACCTCTTTAAGGAAAGAGTTTCTACAACCTCTCTGAACAATCAGACCCAGTACTTAATAATCCTTATAGCAAATTTTATTGTTTCTGTTGAGTCATAATCCCCCAGTTTCAATTCATATCTGTTCTTGTGCTGTGCACATCAGTGAAGAGCCTGGCTCCATCTTCTTGTTAACCTCCTCGCAGGCACCAGCAAGCTGATTTCAGTCACCACTCTAGCTATCTCTTCATCTTCAGGCTGAACAAGATCAGCTCTCAGCTTCTCCTCATAGAGCAAGTGCTGTAGCGCGTGATTGTCTTGATAAACTGAGGAGGAGGCATCTTTCCATTGTTGGAAGCATCAGAATTGCATGAACTATCACAAGTGGGATCTAGTACCTGATAAATGGTGAACCCTAAAACTTGAGATTGGTAAATCTACGAAGTAGTAGATAGTACAAGATTCTGAAAACCTATGGATATGGCTTTGAGCAGAACTGTACTGTTTTGACACGGTAAAATTAATTCCAACTATTATATGCTTTGTGGAATTTATTACTGCAGTTTACACAGAACTACAGTTTATTGAATAGTTCTTACCAGTAAAGTTCCTCAACCATTATTTTGGAGCAGGGAAGTAATACGACATAGAATTTCATTTAAAACACTTTACATGCATTGAAATACCTCCTTTAGGGAAACATATGAAGAAAATGACATGACATAGACATTCTGTATGTCTAGGCTTTTAATTATACAAATCTCTAATTAGTCAAGTTTTGACAGTTATCATTAAGCCTCCAGGCTGCCTAACTATTGAACTGAAACCTTGCTTTGACAAGAGGTGGGTGAACTACAGGAGTGAATGTAGTATTTCCAAGGGTAAAAATTGTAATACTGAATTCCAACTGGAAAATGAGCAGCAGGCACATTTTAACGGTGTTTAGTGCATGAAATGTAGAAGTGACTGGAATTTTACCTGATTCATAGATAGCTATTCAGTTGTTGATAGTGTAAAATTAGAAGAATATGTTGACAATATACAAGAGATAACAGTTACTACTTTAGTTTTTATGTTTCCTGTTTTGCTAGACAAGATAACCAACACTCATTAATAGACCATACTGTTAATTAAGTGGAATTTGGATATTTCATGTTGGAGCTGAAGCCCTTATATTTGGCATGCAAACAGTTTATGTGTTCTCTGAAAACATAAATTGAATTATTAGTAAGTTGAAATGGAAAATAATAGTAGCTAAAACAAATCAAAGAGTTCTAATGTGGATGTGGGTTGCCCTGCTAACCTTCATCGTCTGTCCACACCAGGGATGTAGCTGGAGGTTGCTGTAGGATCACTTTTGGCCTCTCTATATGCAGTTTTCTTTCCATAACAATCAGAGTGAGTATGGAGCAGAGGGTAACATGGTCAAGGTGCAGTCTTGTGGCAGTCAGAGCTACAGAGCTGATGTCAGAGTAGTTTGGAGGGGAATCCAAACCAAGACATGAGCCAGAGAAAGGTTTAAGTTATGGATACCATCTGTAGTAGCAGTCTAGCAAGCCATTCCTCTTGTAGGTGTACATTCCTTGCTTTGAAGTGCATGATTTGCACTGAACACAGAGCATTGTTGAACACAATGTAATAAAGAAAACATGGATGTATCCAACTGCTCTCAAATCCAGGTTTCCTACACAGGCTCTTGGAAGAATGTGAAGTATTTATGTTTCTTAAATGCTGTTACATAGCCCATATCCACCTTGTCTCCCACACCATCTGCTCAAATTGTTTTTTTTTCCTCTCTGAAAGAAAGACATTAGAGTCCTGACATGATAACTGTATTGAATATTGCTCTCTTTTAATAATTTGGAACAAAAGAGTTCAAAATTTCCTTTTGGAAAATGAAGTTAGTAAGTTGTTTGTTTGTTTTGGGGTTTTGTTTGTTTAAGAATAAGCTTTTTTCAGGAACTAGTGAAAAAGATTCAGGGTTTATGTGATTAATGAGTGTTGTAACATGAGGTTTTTACTGCATTTCAGTGGGATACGTGTGACTGAAGTGCTACCCATCTTACTAAAGTGATAAGACTTCTTTCAGGACTTCTAAGAGCTGGTCAGACATTCTTTTTCCTTGTGCTAATGTGTATAGTTGATAAATGCAAATTTCAAAAGAACATGATAGGTATGGGCATCTTCTAAAGAATTTGCAGTGTTAGGACCATGACTGAAACAAGTCAAAGGTTTTATTTGCCTATGAGGTGTTTTGCCATTGACTATAATGGGATCAGGATTTCACCTTTGCTTGTGAATTTTTTCACCTCTTGATGGGTTATTGGTACTGGGAGAACCAAGTAAGATAGGAGAGTTTTTGAAAGCCCAGATCAAGGTTCAGATCTACTGATATGCACTGTGGAAGACTGTAGTATAGTCATGTCTTTCCCACCCAGAAGCAGAAATGGCAGGGAACATGGGAGTTGGGATTGCAGCTAGCAGCAGTTAAGTGCTCGTTTAGTTATTAGGGCAACCCGGAGAGGCTGTTGTAATTTAGAGAGAGCATCAAAACAGTGCAAGAGTGCAAACAAATAATTCTTGATGATTCTTCTTAGCTATCTTCTGTCAATTAGCTATAAATAGTTTTAACAGAGTTTGACATGCACTCTAGGTACCTTTTCATCAGAATATCTGCATGCTTCTGTCCTCTATCACTGATTTTTTTTTTTTTTTTTTTTTTTTTGGTGATACTGGACTATAGATTTGTAGCTTTCTCATGTAATCAGCATGCTGATATGCCTAGGAGATCTTTTGTGTGTGTGTCTGGCAAATGTCATCTTTTTTTCTCTGGGCCACAAAGTAGCAACAGAGCAGCTTCCACAATTTCCCTGCAGTTTTTATGGAGAATCTGTATTCATTGTATGTGAGAAAAGAGGAAGGGCTAACTGACTTTATAGTGACAAACTGAGTGTTGTTTACTAACCTTTAGAATGGTCACTCATACTTATGGAGAGAGCCGCTTCTATCTTTGTCATCTGTGAAGTTTGTATGCATCATTTCTCCTCCCTCTTATTTCTGTTTGTATTCGTGTCTTTGTAACAAGAGACTGGGCTGAGAGAGAGGACAGAAGACACAACTGGCAGCGTCTTTTTCATGTGACATTTGGACCATTACTTAGGTTTTATGCATAGGAATGTCAGAAAGATCAAAATACATTTCTGTATAGATAATGAAGCAGTACAAGAAGTCTGTTACTGTGTTAAGAAGTAATTTGTATTCCTTACAGCGATTTCAGCCTAAGTACTTCAGGAGAGAGAATGAAAAGGCATACTTGTCATATTTTAAGGCCATAGAAATACAATCAAAACAAATTAAAAGTAAACTAGGCTAAAAAATGCTTTATATTCTGCCTGCTTACTCTGGTGGTGGGTGATTTTCTTGCATGGAATATTTTAGCTGTGTGATACATAAGCTAAAGAATTTCTTTTAAAGCATCATATAATTGGATTATTTTTTCAGATCCCTATTGCTATGGTAGGTATATGGTGATTTTATATTGCTCTCTTTTGTGAAGAAGAACACTAGATAGTTTCCTGCTCCAGAGATGTTACAATTAAGATAATGAAAAGACCAAAATCTGTTGTTTATGGTCTGTAGTTACATTGTAAAGTGAGTGAAAGATACGTAGGATGCCAAGGCCAGAACTGGGGGCTCACCTATTTATCTTGTTTCATTCACATTTTGTTTGTTTTGTTTTAAAGTCGTACACTGCAAAGGGATGTGGAGTGTGTGCTAAGCACACACAAATCAAAGCAAAGGCAATGACTTTTCATCCTTATTGAACATCAGTGCAGTGATCCATCAGATTTTCATATACAGGGAACTCATTTCTTATATACAGACTTTTTCCACTAATGTTGCTGCTTCAGTTAGGCAGGGGAATAATTAACTGTACTGATATTAGCAGAGCTGATATTACTGACACATATCAAGGTAAATAAAATGTGAATCTGGCTTGCATCGGGTTGAAAATACGTTAGCTAGTGATTCTCTCTAATTATACTGAATTAAATCCAACTCTATATTGTCACCCATTCCCCAGAAGTTGAATAGCAATTGGATTCTCCTGCTTTGGGAGATTGTTACAAAGCTGAAGCATTATCTAAACTGTGTGGAACTTTTGCTGGTAAAAATTAAGTTTCTGGGAAAACTAAGCACTGTTTAAAGAAAATTACCTATTTTGGTCAGAAAGCATTTGTCAGAAACTACTTGTGAAGACATGGGATTAATGTGAATAATCAGTGTGTAACTATTTTTTTCCCCCACTTTTATATTACAATACTTTATAATTAATACAGAATCCCAGAATTTTCCTATTTTGTCATGAAAAGAGAATACTACCACTGGTATTTCCATTTTGAAGGGTGACTGCTACATCTGAATTCTTTAGGTTTACTCTGGTGTAGAATAGTGTTGGCTGTGGCATTACAATCCAGATAGATGTAGATGCAGGTTTTGTGTAGAAGATGGCTGCAGAAGTAACTGTCTCTGAACCAGGAATTCATATAATTTTAACAATTTTACAACTGGTTAATTGTTTTAAATCAAAATAATGCTGTGCATGTGGTCTGTAGGCATTGGTGCTACATAGCAAATACTTCTTGAAAGCAGCTGTGCTTAGTTCTGCATTTGTCTTTGAAAAAACATGTTGATCAAACATCAGCAACACCTGGGAAAGAACAACCCCATGTACCAGTACAGGGTGGGGACTGACCTGTTGGAGAGCAGTGCAGAGGAGAGGATCCTGGGAGTCCTGGTGGATAGGATTGCCATGAGCCAGAAATGTGACCTTGTGGGCTAAGAAGTCCAGTGACATCCTGGGGTGTATTAGAAGGGCTGATGTGGTTAGTAGGTTGAGACAAGTTCAACTCCCCTCCCCTGGTGAGGCCACATCTGGAATATTGCATCCAGTTCTGGGCACCTCAGTTCAAGAAGAACCTCAGGGAACTGCTTGAAAGAGGCCAGTGCATAATCACAAAGATGATTAAAGGAGTGGAACATCTCCCTTATGACAAAAGACTGAGGGAGCTGAATCTCTTTATCTCGGAGGAGACTGAGAGGTGACCTCATTAATGTTTATGTGTGAACGGTGACTTTTGGGAGGATGGAGCCAGGCTCTTGGTGATGTCCAATGATAGGACAAGGGGCAGTGGATGCAAGCTGGAGCACTGGACATTCCACGTGGACATAAGAAAACTTTTTCACTGGCAGGGTAACAAAACACTGGAACAGTCTGCCCAGGGCAGCTGTTGAGTCTTCTTCTCTGGAGACATTCAGAATCCTCCTTATTGTGTTTTTATGTGACCTGCTCCAGATAGTCCTGCTCTGGCAATGGGGTTGGACTAGATCATCTTTCATATCCCTTTCACATAGTTATATCATGAGTCTGGTAAACATTGAAAAAACCACTGAAGAGCGTCTCAAAGCACATTTTTTTGGTTAAATTCAATTGGCAACTCGTCACATTTTTGTTATTTGAATGTCTTTATTCCCATTGTGCTTGGAATGTCTAGGATGTACAGATTGAAAGAATTTGTCCCTGGCTAGGCAACAGCATCAAGTAATAGAATCATGAAATCAGCCAGGTTGGAAGAGACCTCCAAGATCATCCAGTCCAACCTAGCACCCAGCCCTAGCCAGTCAACTAGACCATGGCACTAAGTGCCTCATCCAGGCTTTTCTTGAATTCCACCACCTCCCTGGGCAGCCCATTCCAATGCAAATCACTCTCTCTGTGAAGAACTTCCTCCTAACATCCAGCCTAGACCTCCCCTAGCACAACTTGAGACTGTGTCCCCTTGTTCTGTTGCTGGTTTCCTGGGACAAGAGACCAACCCACACCTGTCTACAGCCTCCCTTCAGGTAGCTGTAGACAGCAATGAGGTCAGCCCTGAGCCTCCTCTTCTGCAGGCTGCACACCCCCAGCTCCCTCAGCCTCTCCTCACAGGGCTGTGCTCCAGGCCCCTCATCAGCTTTGTTGCCCTTCTCTGGACATGTTCCAGTATCTCAACATCTCTCTTGAATTGAGGAACCCAGAACTGGACACAGGACTCATAGCAATGCCTGATTGTTTCTTGAGGTTTTTTGAAGGCCTGCTCTTGTTTGGTGCTGAGTTACAGTTTAGAAGGTGTCATCAGCCATGTCCCAGTGGAAAGAAATTAGGTTTAATAATAGAAATTATTCACTACTCAGTGCATAATTCCTGGAATGAAAAGGGATCAACAGAAGAGCCCTCCACGCTGTGGGAGGTTGTAAAATCTGCCATTTTGTTACAGAGTGTACTATGTTTTCTTTCCCTTTTTTTTTTACTTATTAATGACACACAGAAGATAATTACAGCTTTATGTGTAAACACCGGAGCCAATTTGGAGTCATTTGAATAACCAAAGAAGCTAAAGGGAAGAAGGTGCTTTCAGCACCTGATTTTTTAAAAACATGATGAGCTATGAAGAAGCTGTGGCCTCACATAAAAGAAAAGAGCTAAACTACATTCCTCTCTACAGTAAGGTTAAATGCAGTCAATTTCAGCCTGCTGTTTTAGGAGTGAAGGACATTTTCTGTGGGATTCATTCACAAATGTTTGTTTCTTTATAGTATTACTCAAATGCCAATAACCATCTAATTACTGTGTCCAGTGGGCATAAATGCTATTTAGATTGAACAGAATGCTGAGACTTATGTCTAAGCATGTAGAGTTTTACCCATGATAGCTCACAAAGGTTGGGACTTGTTTTCCTGAACAGAGAAATGTTAGATGCCACTCTAAAATTTGAGTCTCAGTTTAGTTTTAGCAAAATTGCTCTTAATTTTAGGACTAATTTCCCTGTTGTGTGTGCAACTTTTTATCCTCTAGATGCTCAGGCCTACATTCTGTGATGGTTTGGGTGTTACTTGCACCCCCACAGTTTGGAAATCACCCAGACTAGACTCAGCTGGCTCTGGAAATTTGAATGAGGCTTGTATTTACAGCTGGCACAATATACAAGCAGATATTTACAGTATGTACAGTTATATACAGAAATATACAAAGTAAAAGGTAATACAGAAGCACAACAGCCCTCCCAGAGACCTAAGTCCCCAGGAGGGGCTCCCCACTGCCTTTCTACCTTCTCCCACCCCTCTCAACCTTACCCCAGTCCCAAGGAAGAATGAAGGTTCAGCCAGGGGGTTAGGAAGCAAAGTGGATTAATCAGAGAGACGGCAAAGAGGCTAGAGAGAAAAATGCAGCTCAGAGCTCCCAGGCAGAAGAAGTGCCTTATCTATGTTCTGATTCCTATTTTTATACATCTCAGCAAGCCTATGAGTGAAGTAGACATCACCCTTGTTTCTCTTTCACAGCCTGTAATCTAGTTCTTCTCACTAAAACATTCTAGCTGGCTTCAAACTAGCACACATTCCAAGCCATTGCATCTTCTGTAGCCTCACCTGGATAGATGTCTAAGGCTTCTTAAGAACACAAGGTGCTGGCAGTACTGTCCAGCAATCCAATTATTGTTCTCCTCTCTCCTCGTGGGAATATTTCAAGATGCCAGTATGCATTGTTGTTTCTCAGTGTCATTGTAGACTAGCAGACAAAAACAGTGGTGAGAGGAAGCATAGAGAAAACAGATGGCTGGCATGTTGACCTAGTGGCTATGAGAGTGTCTGAATTTCTAACTTTTATTGAATGCAGCAGGGAACCTGGTCAAGGGTGAGGTACTCAATATCTTCTTTCCCTCAGTCTTTAGTGGTAGGACTAAAGGATACCAGCTGGATACCCAGCCCTCTGAGCTGGATGATGGGAATGAGGAGCAGAATGATGCCCCCATAATCCAAGAGGAAGGGAAGATTGCGGAGTAGATCATCTTGAGTGCTATTACGCAGTATGTGCAGAACAACCATGTGATCAGCCCCAGACAGCATGGGTTCTGCTTGATGAACCTGATCTCTTTCTGTGACAAGGAGTTATAGTGAACAAAGTTAAATCCAGTTGGTGGCTGGTCACAAGTGGTGTTTCCCAGGGCTCAGTTTTGGCCTAGTCCTCTTTCAGGTCTTTAGCAATGGTATGGAAGAGGAGTTTGAGTGCATTCTCGGTAGGTTTGTGGCAGACACTAAGCTGTGAGGAAGTGCTGATCTGCTTAAGGGTAGGAAGGCTTTGCAGAGGGGCCTGAACTGGGTGGGTGAAGGGGTCAAATGATTCTAATCCTTAGACTGCTCATGATCAGGAGAACAGGTCTGAAGAGTACTTGGTGTGTTTAAGATACAGGGGAGTGAGCAGTTGCCTGGAGGCAGGAGTTGTGATTTTTGGCATTGCAGACTATGAAACATATCCTAGATAGGGGACCTAGAGAAAAAAGAAGTTTTAAAACAACTTGGTAATGCTTGATCTTTATGCTGCTTGCTTCTAGATTGAGCTGAATAGGTGAATTGAGACACTGTTGATCCAGGTCTCTCTCCTTCAGAGTGGACACTTGAAACTAGCAGTCCTGTGCTCTATTTATGGCAACACTGCTTCACTTGATGATCTGTCCCAGTCACATCCAGGAGAGAGCTGACATAGCAATGCTACAAGTGGGACAGCTGTGTTTGGTCTGAAATCATGCCTGGAGGTTCTGCTGTGTAAGAAGTTTTCTTGTTTTGCATTTCTGAAGTAGCTAAGTGTCTGCTGAGCTGCAGGCAGTTCCAGCAGAGAGCAAGAATACTAGAACTGGAGTCTCTAGTGCTCAACTCAAGAGGTCACAGTGGTGCTTCAGCGCACAGCTTTGTTTCCTGCCTTGCATGATGGAATTACAAGTGCTGTTGCTCTACAGCTGGGAGTTTGTGATATGTAAAAGCTTACATCTTCACTTACAGAGAGTAAAACAGATCTTCATTCCCCTAATTAGGATAGATAGCTTCTCACATCTGGATTTCTCTTCTGAATCAGATTAAAACACCTGTACATGTAGCTAGCCTAGAAGTTTGGCTTCTCTGAGACAGTTTTCATGTAAGAACAATTTTTGGTGTGATGAGGGAGAAGGGACAGTTCTGATTTTTTTCAGGTGTCAGCTTCCACTATTTTACTGTTTGGGCAGGTCACCTGAAGAATATCTAAAAGAACACATGTCCTTTAAATAGAACTTATAGATCTTTGTTCTTGGAATTCCTTTTTGTCCAACTAGCAAACTTAGTAGCTGCAGATGCAATAGAACTCTTTCTCAGTATCTTATGGAAAGTCAGTGACATCCAGGAAACTTGTCAGAGGGATGTGAGTATTTGTACACGTCTGGGAGAAGGTCCTGAGGCAGGAAAGGGAGAGTTTGTCTGAAGGTTATTCTGGCACTTCACTGGAGGTGCCCCTGCAACTCACTACCAGGATTGGCAGCCTCTGTATGCTTTATATAGAGCTTCCTGGAAGCAGCAGCTGTTGCATGAACTCCATGATAGTGCTCACAGTTCCTGAATACTGACCTTTTTCAGAATTTCAGCTTTGATTGTTTTTTCCTCCTGGAGTACCTGACGTGGTCCTGACGTATGACCATGAAATTCTACTGGTAGTGCAGTTACACATCCACATATGGCCTTCCAGATGTGGTCACATATGGCTCCCAGGTCTCTTCATTGCTATGTAACCTGTACTACCCTGATTTGTGCCAGGGGATTTCCTTTAGAAATGTAGTGGCTGTTTCTCTAATTTTCACACACAAGCGTTGGTAGAGGCTTGCTAAGGGGAGGGTGAGATCTGATGGCTTGGCAGTGTGTGGCAACAAACTTTTTTTAGCTTGTTCCTTGAATATTTTTTCCTTAAAAGTTGCCTTTTAAATGATACCAACGTATTTCTTCACAAACTGAGCATTTGGGGAAGTAGGTGAACACAGAGTGTTCAGCAAGAGCTACAGAAGTCTCACATCCATAAAGGCATTAGCAAAGAGCTTGCTAATAGATCTGCTGCTTTGCAGCTGCATGGCGAAGTACGCTGCTGTCACTTGGAGAGGTCACTTCTTTTCTCTCTTCAGAGGGATCATAACAATTCAGCCATCCATCTTCCTATGGCATTTATGGATCCCTACTGTTGGAGCTTGTTTAGACTATGGATATACCATCAAATGTAGATATGAAGAAGGTTATAATGGAAAAAAAAATCAGGAAAAATGTTCTGCAAAGATGTTCACAGATGCCTAAATGCAGGTAATGAGTCCCAAGAGGCAGATAAAGACCTTGGCATTGTGAGTAGAATAAGCTGTAATGACCCTGACCCTTCACAAAATTAGCCAGATTTGAATTAAAACTATGCAAAGGGCTAAAGCTCTGGAGGCCTAAAGCAAATCAAACCAACAGACAGAATGTATAAGGTGGAAGATAGAGGAAAATGGAATAAAAAATGAAGAGACTGTGTTGAATTTAACTGTGCTGCAAATGATTGACATTTGTAAGAGTGATGCAATTAACCACTAATGTATGAGAAATGGATTTAGAGTCTCAGAATAGGAGAACTTGGATAAATTCTTCCATTCTAAGCTTTTTCATAGTCTATCTGCTGTCCTGCTAGAGTTGAAACAAGCTGTAGAGAGGCTCTTCAGAGGGACCTGGATAAGCTAGATCAATGGGCCGACATTAATGGAATGAATTGCAACAAAGACAAATGCCAGGTACTGCACTTGGGTCACAACAACCCCAAGTAGCACTACAGGTTTGGGGCAGTATGGCTGGAGAGCTGCCTGGCAGAAAGGGATCTGGGGGCTGTAATAGACAGACAGCTGAATATGAGCCAACGGTGTCCCCAGGCAGCCAAGAAGGCCAATGGCATCCTGGCTTGATTTAAAAATGCTGTGTCCAACAGGAGTAGAGAGGTGATTGTCCCCTTGTACTCTGCTTTGGTGAGGCCACACCTCGAGTGTTGTGTTCAGTTTTGGGCACCACAATACAAGAGAGATGTGGAGGTGCTGGAGCAGGTTCAGAGCAGGGCAACAAAGCTGGGGAAGAGTCTGAAGAATAAATCTTATGAGGAGCGACTGAGGGAGCTGAGGATGGTTATTTTGAGGAAGAGGAGGCTGAGGGGAGACCTTATTGGTGTCTACAACTACCTGAAGGGATATTTTGGAGAGGCTGCTACTGGTCTCTTCTCGAAAGTAATTGGAGACAGAACAAGGGGGAATGGCCTCAAGCTGAGGATTGGTAGGTTTAGACTGGACATTAGGAAAGTTTTTCACATAGAGTGGTCAGGCACTGGAATGAGCTGCCCAGAGAGGTGATGGAGTCACCAACCCTGAATGTGTTTAAAGGTCGTTTAGATGTGGTGCTTAGGGATATAGTTTAAGGTGAATCTTGTAGATTAGGGTTCTAGGTTGGACTTGTTGAAGCTGAGGGGCTTTTCCAACCTGGATGTTTCTGTGATTCTGTATACCTATCCAGCGTTCAGCTGAGTGGTGTAGCCATCTCAGGCAGAGTGGGTTTGATTACTGTAAGAAGCGGCGTTGAAGAAAAGCTTTGCAACTGTTGATAGCAGTCACAGAGTAGCAGATACGTCTGAGAGTATTAGTCATAACTCTGACTTCTGGAGTACCTGTTGCGGTGAATGACAGGATCTCAGAGATCTCTCTAAGCTGTTCTTTAGTGGTATTTATGCAGATGCTCCACTGAATATCCCTGATGGGCTTTTCAGAAGATAACTGCAGTGGGTTGTCATGTAAATGAGAAGAGACACGGAGGTGTGGGATAAATGAAGAGGTTTGAGGATCAAAAAGGCACTGATTTTACAGTGAGCGAACTGGAGGGGGGACAGTGCTATAGAAGGTTAAACAAAACTCGGTAAAAATGGTCCTAAATACAGGCAAATATTCTGCTGTCTTATTCTCAGGAGAGCTTCAATGTAGGAAGCCTGGAATGGCATTAGAACTATTTTTGGTTTCAAAACAAATCGATTGCACTTGAATACCTGAAAAGTGACATAAAGGCAGCATGTTGCTGAAGGCTAGAGGCTGATACTTCTTTTTTCCCTTCTTTTTTTTTTTCTCTCCCTCTCCTTTTTTCCCTCCTCTTTTCCTCCCCCTTTTTTTTTTCCTTGATTTTTTCCACTTCTTTTTTGCCTTATATCTTTTTATCCTTCTTGTAAATCCTGCTTGCTTGGTGCTGCCCTTGTGTTTGAAGGGATGGAAGAAGCAAACAGGTGGAGGAATAGAGCCACACAGTGTTTAGATCAACCTAGAAGGCAAAAAAAAAATAAATATTTTTCTAGACCATGTTGCCCATGAATGGTGTGCAAACCAGAAGGAGATTAGCTTTTTGTTTTTGGGAGCTCTTAACATGTCTTTCTAGGTGGAAGATAGAAGTCTATTAGGCATCTGCTAAATGTTAATTTCCTTTGGGTGCCCTCTTCTTGCATCCTACTTCTCAGCTTAGCTATCCAGACCTGCTTTTTTCACTTGACCAAAATTAGATGACCAGCTTTCCTCATGTTATGAGCTGTCCACCACAATATTCATGTGTCTAAAACCACAAGATCCAAGCCATGGGTGCACTTGGAGTGGGTCTGTTGAGTCCCACCTACTACATCACTGTTGTACGATTTGTAGAGGGCATACAGCTAGACTGCAAGCTCTCTGTCAGCAAACTGTGGTGCTCTGCGTTCTTCTGTAGCTCAGTCTGGTTGTGGATACAAGAAAATATTAGAAGAGTGTTTTTTTTTTGTAGAATCAATCAAGGTTGGAAGAGATCACAAGGATAATCTAGTTCCAAGTCCCCTGCCATGGGCAGGGATACCTCACACTAGATCAGGCTGTCCAGAGCCTCATCCAGCCTGGCCTTAAACACCTCCAGGGATAGGGCTTCCACCACCTCCCTGGACAACCCATTCCAAGGTCTTACCACACTCATGGTCAAGAACTTCTTCCTAACATCCAGTCTCAATCTACCCATTTCTAGCTTTGTTCCATTCCCCCTAGTTCTATCACTACCTGACATCCTAAAAAGTCTCTCCCCAGTTTTCTGGCTCTTAAGATACCGAAAGATCACAACTAGGTCACCTGGGAGCCTTCTCCTGTCCATCCTGAACAGCTCCAACTCCCTTAGTCTTTCCTCATAGGAGAGATAATCCTCGTGGCCCTTCTCTGGACATATTCCAGTACATCCATATCCCTCCTGTAATCTCTTCATTCTCCGCCTCCCAACATTTTCACAGTGGAAACAGCAATGCCTTGAGTGGTGTCAGTGAAACCTTGGCTTGGTTTCCTCCTTGATGTGAGGAAGTATGGTGTTAGTTAACTCAAGTTTTCCAACTTCAGGTTTTTTTGTCTTAGAATTTCACGCACTAATTCCACGTAAGCCATATTGGGAGATTGTATTTTGTATCTTTTATCAGAAGGAATCTTGAATTCCCTTCTCTCTTAAGTGTTACTGTAATCATTACTGTTAACGTATTGCACTTTCTCCTTGTGCAGTCAATAAGAGAGATTGCAAATCTGACACCTGACAATGTATGGATTAGATTTCTGTTGTAGAGGGACCACAGTGGTGTGGTCTTTGAAACTGCACATTTTCAATGTACAACCTTAAAACAATTCCTCTTTTTTTTTTTCTATTTCAATGAATATATCTAAAAGTATTTATAGATGTAGCTTTTTGCTTTTATTGCTAATACTTTTGCATTGTCTTATCCCTGAGAAAACACTGGAGGAGAGGCAGAATCAAGTATGTGAATTAAGTAAATCAGTGCAAAGTTTCACTGGACAACGCCAAACTGTCCAAACTAGAATTGCTATCATAGACTCTTCTACGGGCACCAAAAAGAGTCACTTCTCTTAGTAAGTAGAAGGAAAGAGAGATTTAGTTCTCAGATTTTTCCTTGTACAGGGAGGTAAAGAGACAGTACAGAATTTTGACCATCGAACAGATCTTTTGTGGTGGTTTTTTTGTGTCATTGTGTATTTATAGTGTTCAAGTCTTGCACTTTGAAAGTCTGAAGTAAGATGCAGACAGGTGTGTATCTACTTGACACACATTAAACACAACTGTGGCGGGTGAAGCTGAGAAGTGCATGTCTGCTTCAGCCAATTTAAGTCATTGTCTGAAGTTTCTGTCCTCATTTTTAGGAAGAGAAGGGATTTCTACACCTCTAAAATGGCTTTTGAAACTTTTTTTTTATTGTAATCATTCAACAATGAAGGTTATAACCGGAAGAAAATCTTTTCAGGCCTGCATAGTGCAATAGGTTTCTGGCTTGAGATATTGATGAACTGTGAAACACTGGAAGAGTAAAGGTGGGAGATGCTGTGTGCACTTTTTTGTGCCTTTGTACACCTTGTGTAAGCATCAGGTGTTATAGGAGGTGCAGTTATTTTCCATCACATGCAAAAGGATTTGGAATGAAGAATTTGATGAATATCTACAGAGTCTTAAATCTACCCGAAATAAATTTGTATCACTTCTATTTTTCTTCTGAATACACAAGATGGCTTCATGTTTTCAAGACCTAAAGTTTGATAGAAGGTAAGATGCAAATGCCCTCTGAACAGTGTGGGGTTTAGAGTGAGGTAGCAATCCAGAGACATCAAAAACAACCAGCGTTCCTCAGTGTAATATAATAGTCATCATTGTTTTCATTTCACAGCCTATTATCTAGTCCTTCTCACCAAAACATTCTAGCTAGGTTCAAACTAGCACAGTCACAAAGAGAATATTTCTTACTCTGATACTCTAAACATTAATAGTGGAAGTGAAGATTCCACCAGTGAAATAAACTTTAGAGTTCTATATTGTATTTATTGTGGGACTGAGTGATGCTATTTTGAGAAAGCAGAGCTGTAGCTTTAAATGCCTCTCTTTCTTAACGGAGGTTTTGCTGTGGCAGGGAAACAGTAATAGTATATATTTTTCATCAGAGCAGATGCTGTAGTCTGTAATGCATTTTCTTTGGCAGTTGCCTGCATTTAATTGTGACTTCTGTGCTTAAATGTAAGTAATGAAAGCTTCTCCATTCTGAATAAATGGTGGCTTCCTTACTGACAGGAGATATTCCTGACTTGAGAAAGGTATTATATGATTTGAGAAGAGCCCGTCATTTTTCTTTCTGAACCTCTTACCTAATTCTCTTCCTATATGAAATGTAGCATGGACACCCCTCCCTCCCCATTTCTGGTGAGTTATCAGTATCCATTACTCTTCCCTACTGTAGTCATAAAACTAGAAAAAAGGACAAAGACAGAACATTTTCCTTGATCTTGACACATTGACTTTTTTGTCTGCATATGAAGATCTTTTATTTTTGTTAAAGTATGGATTAAAAAGGCAGGAAACTTTGAAAGAGATGGCAGATGCTGCTTTTTCTTTATAGTCAGAATGTCAACTGTGTCAATAGATATTGAAGTGTTGTGGCACTGGAGTAGTAGAATGTTGTAACATTGCTGTGTATTTCATCTGGATTGAATTCTTATTATTGCATTAATGTATCTATTTCCCACTTCCCCTGAAAATGCTTTCCCTCTGAGAAATGGAGATGTTTGCTCTGTTGCTCTATTTAAACATCAAAAAGGTACATGAAACTGAGTTCTTTGAGTTGCCTACTGCGTGAGTTGCCTTGCACCTCTGTTTTAATTTATTTTCTTCCTGTCTTCTGTCCTCTTCCCCTCCCCAGCTGATGTTGTCATGCTTCCATTTATAGCTAAATGGAAATTCTGTGTTTCTGAACGTCATTATAACTTTTACTGCCTCTTTGTCTCTGTCATAACAATTAAGTGTCTTAGCTGAAGGCATATCTTGGGATAAAGCTCAATTTCTTAGATCATCTTCTTGTAGCCTAACAAATTCTCTTAAGCTTTTCCTTGTCCTCTTCTGTCTTCTGTTCTGTTTCTTTGCTTCAGGATTATTTTTTTCTTGACTGGTTGTAACCAGGTCTTTTTACTGGGAAGTCAGGTTGTGGACTGATGTTGAAATAGCCAAAGACTCAGTAACTATTTCTGTGGCAAGTAGAAATTATTTTGTTTTTAATTAGCTACCTATGACATCTATTTTCTTGAATTTCATGTTTGACATATGAATCAGAAAAATCTAGTCACAAATCCTGGCGGTTGCTTCTTAATCTTGCTCTGTCTTTAGCTAGACTCAGTCCCTAAAAGGAAGCTTATGCTACATTTGTCTGGTGGCTGTTTTTTGAGCCTGAAATGACCTGAGATTTGGCTGACTTGGAATTTGAGTGGCTTTTGAAAGGAGATGATGTCACTGCACTCATTTCTTGGGAGACCTCATCCGGTTTTACACAGGCTATTCTAGCCACAGCTTTATGGTTAGAGATTTCAGTTCACGAGGAAAGTAGCTTCTTCCAGCTGTGGGCCAGTGTAATTGTTCTATAATTACTAGTTTTAAGCTTAAATGTTGTATTGCCAATAAAGCATGGTTGAAGTTGAACAAAGAACTTCATCATTGTGAATGTCTGTGCTTTTATTTAAGGTGTGTCTTTATTAAATATTTTTAGTTATTTAGTAATTAATTGGGTTAGGCATTTTCCACTGAGCAGGGTGTAATTTTTTGCTGTTCTGCTTGCTTTCAAATTTACTGTTAGGTTTTACTTTGCTGTAGCTCTGTTTAGACAAATCTAACGGTGAAGCTCTCCATGTGTCCCCAAGTCAAGAAGAATTTGATTACCATGCTATTAAAGTTTAAAAATAATATAAATGTAGTAATATCTTTATACTAAGTTGAAAAAAAAAAAGAAAGCAAACCTGGATATGCTGGAAAGTATTTCCATGCAGTATTTATTTACCAGCCTGTGGTAGGGCATACATGATGTCCTCCAATGTAATGACACAGCTTTTGTTAAAACTCCTTTCTATCGGAATTTGCAGTAGAGTTGGTGTTGTGACCAAACAAAAGGAGTTAGGTATCCACAGTGAGGAGTCCTCAGCAGGAAATCTGTGGCTGTATGAGCTGTCATGGACTAGGAGACAGGTTGTTGAGATTCTGCCAATACAAATAACATAAAATCTATTGCTGTTTGTGCATCTGGATTTACTTGCTGCAGGAGTTTGGCAGTAAAATAAAGAATAACACTGTAATTTTAATTATTTTCTCTTATGCTTCTTGCCTGTTGGGAGGGGAAAGAAATCTGGGACTGCTTTCATTAACTTTTCTTTTTCTGTAGAAATACTTTTACCAAAGTGTCTTATGCTTGAATGGCAGGTGGCAGTTGATTTGGATACATATATGTAATTTTTATATAGAAAAAAAAAAAAGAAAACTATATTTCTATGAATTTGAAAAGTTAGTTTTCATAAAAGTGGCCTGTACATTTTTTATTGAATGTTTTATTAACTCCTAAATCATCTTTCCTTTCTGATGTACTCACAAACCATGCCCTCTGGGCTTTTATTTTAATTCCAGTTGATTCAGAGTGTACCAATGTATGTGTTAGGAATTACAGTTTCTACTTCTGGGGTTTTTTTTTGTTTCCTTACCACTGCAATTTCTGTCTTGCTGAAAGTTACATAGAAAAGTTGCTTTTCACATTGCTTCCCCTAAGCATGTTGGAAACCCAATTCTGTTCCGACTCTCCATTCATTGTGTCATTTCCTGCCTCTCTGCCTTTGTTTATCTGTCTCTGCACTTCTCTTTGAGTCCCAAAGGCTTAAGGAATGTCTGAGTTTGTTTTCTGTTTGTTTTGTTTACGTGAGTTTGACAGGTGGGGGCTTGATTTAGAATTGCTTCTTCATCCTGAAAATATTTTTTTGTTTTAAATGATGATATACTTCCCTTTTATTTTCAAATTGACTGGCCTCTTAAAGTTATGCAGCAGTAATTAAAATCACTGCATCACCTAGTGTTTGTGATTAACATGTCATTTATTTGCATAAATCTCATACTGTGTTACATCACCTACCAGCTAAATGAATTAATACTCATCATTTTGATGTAAGAAAATAGCTTTTTTATATTCTTCTACCTGTTTTAAAGGTGACAGCAAGAAGGATACAATCTCAATGAAGCATGAAATGAATTCTGTTTCTCTTTGACTGATTAACATCTGCATACCTGTTCACTTCTAGAGAATAACAAAAAAATCAGACCCAGAATCTTCTTCCACATATGAGCACTCTAAATTGATATCCTTAACAAACTAAGGGGAATGAAGTGAGTTTAGCACTCTGATCAAAGATGCAGTCGCATCCATGGATATTCAGGTTGCTGAACATGAGAGAACAGGGAGAAAAAAAATCAAGAATTTTGCATCTGAGCTTTTTTTCTTTTTTTTTTTTGGTACCAATGTACAATGTTAGGTGTTTCTCCTGAAGTGTCTGTCTGTGTGTATACATAGTATCTGATGGGGCATAATCAAGCAGTTGTTTTGATGTATCTTGGGTTTCTTGTTTTTTGGTTTGGTGTTCTGGTTTTTTGTGGATCAACTTGCGGACACTGAGAGTGGACAAGAACTTGGTCAGACTGTGAGTTATGTAGTTTTTTTGTTTTTCTGTTTTGTTATTGTTTTTGTTACCACCTCTTCTGCATCAGACTTACTTTCCATGACTTTATGGATGTTAATATCTACTTGCAGCAGAAGTCAGAATGGTCTCTTAAGTTCTGTTTTATGAGTTCAATTCACAAAATCACAGAATATATCTCATTGGAAGAGACCTCAAAGATAATCCAGTCCAACCTTTGACCCAGTACTGAAGGGTCAACACTAAACCAGGTCCCTAAGTGCCAGGTCTGCCCCCAGGCATGGTGACTCCACCACTGCCCTGATCAGACCATTCTAGTGTTTGATAACCCTTTCAGTAAAGAAATATTTCCTAATATCCAGACTAAGCCTTATCTGGTGCAGCTTGAAGTTCCTGTAGTTCTGTTGCTTGCCACCAAGGAGAAGAGGCTGCCCCCTTCTCACTCCAACCTCTCTTCAAGTAATTCACAGAATCACAGACTTAACCAGGTTGGAAAAGACCTCTAGGATCATCGAGTCTAACCTGTCACCTAATCCTTCTGATTAACTAAACCATGGCACTAAGTGCCTCAGCCAGTCTCCTTTTAAACACCTCCAGGAATGGTGACACCACCACCTCCCCGGGCAGCTCATTCCAATGTCAATCACTCTTTCAGTGAAGAATTTCTTCCTAACATCCTGCCTAAACCTGCCCTGGTGTGGTTTGAGGCTGTGTTCTCTTATTCTGTCAGTGGGTGCCTGGGAGAAGAGACTAACCCCACCTGGCTACAACCTCCTTTTAGGTGGTTGTAGACAGCAGTAAGGTTTCCCCTGAGCCTCCTCTTCTTCAGGCTGAACACCCTCAGCTCCCTCAGCTGCTCCTCTCTGCAAGTTGTAGAGAGCAATGATGTCTCCCCTCAGGCTTCTCTTCTCTAGACTGAACAACTCCAGCTTCCTCAGACACTCCTTGAAGGCTATGTGCTCCAGGCCCTTCATCATTCAGGCACATTAGTCATAAAATCATAGAGTCACTTGGGTTGGAAGGGAACTCTAAAAGTCATCTAATCCAACCCCTCTGCAGTGAGCAGGGATGTCTTCAACTGGATCAGGTTGCCGAGAACCCTGTTGAGCCTCACCTTGAATATCTGGGAACTCACCCACCTCTCTGGGGAGCCTGTTTCAGTGCTCTGTATTGTAGCTGGCAAGTGAATATGAAGGAATTGTCATAATACTAAATTAGAATTATTTTTTTTCTGCAGTAACATTGCTGACATCACAGAAACCTGCTCACATATGAAATAATTTTGAGACTTTTTCCTGCTATCTGGTTTAACTGCTTGATGCAGAAAGTCTGTTTTCTTGGTTTGTATTCCACTGCTGAAAAGGCCAATCAAACTTCCACGTATCATTTAGTCCCTGCTGAGCCATGCTCTTAACAAATGTCAGTTTTAATCCTAACCTTGCCTTGTGCAGATGAGTAAAATTCTACTGCAAAGGATTCCACTGTCAAAGGACTTTGAATGTAAATGTTCTTCAAGGCATCAGCTTTTCTGAGAGGTTTTTTTTTTTTGTAATACAAGCTCTACAAAATTTCTTATCAAACAATGCAAACAACTGCTTAAACAATAAAGACTCTATAGTTACAGTTCTTTAGACATTGAAAAGCCAAAATTGAAGCCTAATATATGTAGAATTCAGAATAGAAAAGAAATTGTCCAAAGTTTTGGTAAAATTCAGAGACAGCAAATAGTTTGTTTTTTCTTTTCTTTTGGTGGCAAGTTCATATCCAAAACCTCAATCTGTGTGTTCTCTGGTCATCCATGTACTTCCATATATATCCATATACATCCTTATGCTGTCCTGAATAGAATTTGACAACAAATAGTTTTCAATGCACAGCAAAATGCATGGCTGTTAAGCAATGAGAGCTGAAGGATTCTTGATGGTACAACAAAAATCCATAGATACCTGCTTCTCTGTCAATTTTTACTCTTTTCAGCTACTTCTAATGCATGACATAAGGTTGGACAGCATGTCATGTCCTGTGTCACTACTGTGAAAAAATTCCAGTAGTGGTTGCCTCCACTGCAAGCTTCTGCCGAGCTTGCCAACAACTTTACATACCTGTAGCCCCTCTCCTGTGTTGATCTTGTTATTAATCTGACATCACTACTTTATAAAACCTCTGTTAAATGTGTCAGTTGTCACTCATTATAGTCCTTGGAGCCTGTACTAACTCCTGTTGTCTGCCTGTGCCTGGTTTGTTGGCACAAGTTTCTTGCAGGAGGAATTCCTCGAGGTGCTACAATGGTCTTATTCTCACCTAGGGCCTTTGTGTGCTACGTAATGGAAAAGTACCTGACTGCTTTCTGTAGGAGATTACCTTGGTTCCTAGCTTATCTATTTGGAGATGTTTCTCTTTCTTTGTATTTTTGGGAGTCTTGACCTGTGATGAAGTTGTCATGAGTTTTTATTTTGCATGCCTTACTCCTGTGTCATATTTATTTTTTTGGAAATTTCTCTGTCTAGTGGGAGTCAGAATTGCCAAAAATCCAGATGTGTCTGGGAATTTGATATTCTCTGCTTTGTAGTTTTTCATTTCTTAGGTTAATAGTTTAATATTTTTAAGTGATTAAATTCAGAAACTTTTTTTCTCCTTGTCCAAGTCAGAAATAGATATAAGTATGAAAGAGGAGAATAGTTTAAATGTGAGGTAACATTTGTATGGCTTTCTTTAATATGCCTGTGTCACTGAAGGAATGCATCTAAGACTGGATTCTTTAGGAGAGGAGGTACATATGAGGCACCAGAAGGTGATGCTTGAGACCTGTGTTCCACAATCCACATGCACATACTAATTTAAGGCTGCTGAGGCATGGTGGAAGAGACTTCTCCATGTCAACATTTGAGAAAGCTTTTGATAACTTTTAGATAACAGAGTGTTGAATGTCTGAGTGGTTTGAATCCTGGGTGGGACAGAGACATCTAGGTCCTGATTAATAGAAGTAGTAACACAGGTTCTGGATGATTTTGTGGAAGGGATGGAGAGCAGCAAAATCCCAGGATCACAGGATGTTAAAGGTTGGACAGGACCTCCGGAGATCATCAAATCCAACCCTTCTGCCAGAGCAGGGTCATATAATCTAGTCCAGATCATACAGAAACACACTTAGACAAGTCTTGAAAGTCTCCAGAGGAAACTCCACAGCCTCTCTAGGGAGCCTGTTCCAGTGCTCTGTGACCCTTACAGTAAAGAAATTCCTCCTTGTGTTGAGGCATAACTTCCTGTGCTGTAGTTTATATCCATTGCCCCTTATTCTAATATTCTAATGATTCACCATGAGGTTTGTCTGGGTTCATGCAAAAGAACCGGATGAAAAGCAAAGGTTGCAGATATATTGTGCTCTGAAAATAGCAATTGTTTGCAAATCAGATTCTGCTGAATACAATTACCTGTGATAATATCTGTACATGAGAGGGTAACTCAGAACCCAAGTCAACCATCTGAGATTCCCTTTTGAGGCTTTCCCTTCTAGGTAAGTAGTCTCTTCCTGTGAAGTCTAAGAAGAACAGAATCCCATAGAGGCTAATAGCTCTTGTTTTATGAGATGCATTCTGTTATATTCTAAGCATGATGTTGCAGAAATGCAAAAATGCATTTCTGCATTAAGCTGTAAATATTCAGCTGCTGTGCATGTCAGATTAAATTTAAAACTGAATAAGCTAGCTGTTATGCTGCCCTTTACTTGAAAAGGAAGAGTAAACAGAGAACAGAAGAAAGTTGGCTGTCTAGAGCTTTTAATCAGTAGCTCTATACTAGTTACCACACTGTGCAACAAAGTTCAATAGCAGCTGAAATATGATTCAGTTTAAGAAACAGAAAGAAATTTAACTTTTGGCTAGTGAAAAACCTGTAGCACTGTGGACTACGTATTATAGACTCAAAGGGTTTCAGATGTCCTTTACTTACTGTTTGTCTCCTGTTATTTTGTGAGATTGTTTCCATCTCTGGTGCTCTGATCTAGGTTACCTGAACCTGTGTTCAGGTGTTATTTTAATGACATGAATGGTGAAAGTGTGTTTGCTTATTTATTTTTGTGTAAGACCATTTAATAAGAATGTGTGTTGGAGCATTGTTCTTTTTCTTCCATGTGTATGCATATGTAGAATAAACAGTCTGTTGTCTTCCCTCCTTCCCTCTAGTGTAACCACTTGTTAACCTGATCTAGGGTAGGGTCTCTGTGCTCCTGGCAGGGGGGGTGGAACTAGATGTTCCTTGTGGTCCCTTCTAACACTGACTGATTCTATAATACTTTCCATGACTTAAAATTAGATCTAATCTCATCCATTTCTAGAGGAATGAGTGTTCCTTGACACACAACAGGCAGAGAGGGTGAAGGGTGTGCACTTTTGTTTTCAGCATAGTTGTTTCACGTAACTCAAAATGGGTTTTTTGAGTATGTGGTTTGGTTTTTTTTAATTATCAGTGAATGAGTTACTGATAATGATTGATAATAAAGTACTGGTTAATGAAGTCTTCCTTTCCTCAAATATCCCTATCCCTTGAATTAAGCACAGTTTAGGTCAGTAGTGCAGAGCTGACAGTGCTCATATGAGCCTCTGTGCTCCTGCTGTCATTTAAATTTACCTGTGCTCCTCACAGAAATGTTCAGTTACAACTTCCCCAAGGCACATTTAGGATTTTAGAATGCATCTCTAAATGTGATGCTTGGGTTCTGTCTGAGACTTCCTTCCCAGGAGCCTTAATAATTAGCTTTGGTAGTACTAGGTATGGTACTTTGGGCTAGTTGCCCCTTAACAAGGCCACAGAGTTGAGTCCTCCAGGAGGACTCCCATAATTCTGCTATCTCTTTATAAGTGGGCAGCAAAGCCAAATCAGTCTTTTTGATCCCTTTCTTCACTCTGCGGAGGGAGTCCTTCTCTGGTAGCCAATGGGGGAGTAAACCTGCCTGTGGCCTTCAAGGCCACACTGAGTTTTTGCTGTTCAATCAAGACCTGTTTGGACCTAACAGGAGACAAGAGGAGTGGGGGGAAGAAAACGAGCTCTAGGGTTTTGTGGTTTAGTTTGGCTGGGGGGAACTCTCATGTATCCTGTATCTGTATTAGGTGTTGGGGATTCATGTATTCTGTATTTTCCTGTACATCTTTAAATAGTTTTCTGTATTTCCTCTCCAAGTCAGCTACAGCATCTTTAGTTTGCTTCCTTTGGGAGTAAAATTTATTTCTGTCTGCTCTTTAAACCAAGGCACTAGGGAAGAGAGGCAAATAAAAGAAACTTAGAATTGAGATTTCCTTCAAAATAATCAGCACTCCATAATTTCTTGTAGTGGCTGACTCTGTCCAGCTTTTTGTGGAAAAGAGAAGTTTGTAAGAGTCAGATGCTTTCCTTCAATTACATTTATCTGGTGGAAGTTCCTCCACAGCTTTATGTGTGGAGGGAGGACTGTACCCACTTTTTGAACTACCTATAAGGAGCAGAATGGGTAAGGCTAGAAAGCATCTCCAGCAATTGTCTAATTCAATTCCAGAGTCAGAGTAGCCTGGTCAAGGTCATATCTACTTGGGATTTGAGTATGTGGAAGAATGGAAGCCACACAGCCACTCTAGGCAATCTGTTCCAAGAGAAAAGTTTTTTTTTTTCTCTCTTGTTTTTTCCCTTGTGTTTAACTGATTTTCTTCAGGTTTCTGACATTATTTGGGTGTTTTTTTTTTTTTTTTTTGTCTGTAGCCACTAGTTTCGAAGTTTAGAAGACCACAAGAATGTTCCCTTGTGAGTTGCCTTTGGTGCATAGAGAAGCATTCACTTCTCATACATCCATTCCTCTTTTCACCAGTTTTTGTGAGGAATCTGAGGAGTCCTGTTCCATTTTTCTGGCTCCAGCAGAGTCTGTTGTCAGGAAACATTGGTGAGACACTGGCACAGGTTGCCC
>WAAF01020318.1:0-21749 GCA_013400475.1 Tricholaema leucomelas
CTGCTGGAGCCTCTCCAGCAGATCCCTGTCCTTCTGTCCAGGTGTACCCTCTCTTCTCCCTCTCACTCCATGGTTTTGAATGGGAGAAGAAAGGCGTGAAAACCTGCTTCCCCTCCGTGCCCTGCAGGATTGAGGAGGGGCAGCAAAAGGTGCCTTTCTGCATGTGGACTGACTGGTGTGGAAGCCACACTGGAATTGGGCTGATGGTTGGCTGGGTTTTCACACCCAGTATAAATGGTAAAGGGACACTTCATCTAGAAAAAGGATAAATAGAACAAGGGTTCCTGCCTTGAGGGTTCCTGTAGTGGAGGCTCACATAGGCCCAAATAGGCTTACATATGCCTTGCCTTGCCTGGACATATGCCCAAACATGTTTTTCTGCCCAAACCACAGGTAAACACACTAAATGGACATTAGGGGCATGACAGGCCTGGTGCCCCAAAGTCTGGCCTGCCTAAGGTCCAGGTTGTAAACAGGTTATATAACGTGGTTGTAAACAGATTGCATAAGCCCATGCGCTTAGCGTGTGTCATGGAGGGGCTGTAGGCCCGAAAATAGGCTTATTTCTATTCCTCGCTTTGTTTTTGCCCTGCCTGGACATGCTTGCCTACCCCAGACAGAGTTGAAGGCACCTAGGGGGGACTATGGGCCTGACGCCATAATGTCTGGCTGCTCAGGGCCCACGTTGCATAAGCTCACGCGTTGGGCGTGTGGCTTGCTCGTGCTCTTCCCATATTTGGGGGTACAGGACCTGGGGACCTTTCCAAATTTGGTATGTCCCTGCCTGATGACAGAAGCCTATTGGACAGTGCTATGGCTGACAAACCCATCCATCTCGGTACATTGCTTATAAATGGGGCAATCTAAGTAAACAAGGCACCCTCCTTTGCCTTTGGGGCACCACCTCCTTTGCCTTTTGGATCTTCCTTTTGCCTTTGGCTTTTGCCTGTTGCCTCCTGTTTTCGGCTTTCGCCACCTTTTCTATTCTCCACCCATCTGACTTCTGCCTGAGGCTACTGCCTTTGTCCCATGACGACCTGCAGCAATTCAGCCTGATCTTCTCAGATAGCGTGCCCCAGAACCCGAAGAACTCATATCCCCACGGGGATCAACTCCGTGCCTGCCTTCACCTCGTTTTGGGGACCACAGATACCAGAACTCTGATTTGTGAGTACTTAAACTCTCTTATTCAAGNTTATTGTATATAAGTTTGGGGAAATTTTGGTGTGTATATATTAATTAATTATTTAATAACAATCAAATCGGCCTCGGATCTCCCCAAAATTTAAATTAAACCCCTTTACAACAGTAGTCAAGATGAGGTTTCACCAGGGCAGAGGAGGAGGAGAACCTCTCTTGATCTGCTGGACACAGTTTTCCTAATATACGCCGGGATCCCATTGCCCTTCTTGGCCACAAGGGCACATTGCTGTCCCATGGGTAACTCAGTATCCACCAGCAGTCTCAGGTCCCTCTCCACAGGACTGCTCTCTAACAGATCACCTCCCAACCTGTACTGGTGCAGTTTAACAATGAAAGAGGAGCATCAGAAGAGCACAGTAACATGCTATTTTACTGTTACAGGTATTGTAATTACATTTTCAGTTATTACAAGAGGACGGGTAGAAAAACAGTAAGGATGCTCTAAGTTAGGATATATGGTACTGGAAACAGACTTTGGAATAGCACTGTCTGGTTTATGGCAGACTGAGATGAAAAGAAGGTGATCATAAACACTGTGCCAGTGGGAATATTTGTAACTAGTCATTCTTCCACTTGAAAGATCCATAAAGGTAGACTTGCTCCTCCTCCACCTTATCTGTAAGTTTAATCAGAGGGAGCTGTGCTAATGGTCTGCCTCTGCAAACTGTGAATGTCAGCCTCTGACCAACTCCCTAAACAGCCATTGTTTGCTCTGATTAGCGCAAAAAGATAAATGTAAGTTGCTCTCTAGGATGATACGCTCAGTAAGTTTGACTTGTATTTAAATGAGTTTAAAATCATAGTATTTGCTGGGATTAATGTGATCCACTGTTCCATTTTCTCTTTCAGTTTTCCATGAATATATCAAGTTCTTTTCTGTGTTTGTGCCACCTTTTCCATTAGCTACGTAGAGCATGCAGCATTTTGAAAAATGTCAGTGCATAAATAGCTGTTGCTGAGAACCTAATGAAGCCACAGTCAGCAACAAAATGTGTAATTGTAGTTTGCTGGTGAAAAAATGGTGTGTGTAAAATCTATGACAGGTGGGAGAAGGAGAGAGCTAAGGGGAAGGAGTTGAACTGAGGCTTTGGGTTTTGTTTTGTTTTGTTTTGTTCTAAAATTTTGGTTGCACTGTGAGGATTCAGAATTGCTTGAGGGTGTAGTAGGAAAAAAATGCTGCATAATTCTGGATTAAATGTAGTTTTGTAATGACAAGAAGAAAGATCTCATCCTTGAGGAGGTAAAAACCTGGTAGCCAGGTAGACAGCTGCATCAGTTGCCTGGAAGAGTGGCAGGATGAGCCTGGGGTAAAAAGGTAAATATATATATACAGGTACATTAATATGAATGAGCAATTCTTCTTGAACACATTCTTGAGGCATCCAGGTAATTGGAAGTGAAAGCTAAAGAAGATGCGCCTCTGAAGAAGATCCATCTCTCTAAGACCTTGTCTAAGAGAGTTGGTTTTTCTTCTGACAGCCTGAAGCACTGCTGCTTCAGTTTAGGGACAGCTAATTGGAAACTCTTCTGGAGATGTGCACATCTCTGTGCTCCAAAACCACACGGGCTGTGCATCAGCTCCCCCATGCTCATCCCTCTGCTGTCACTTTTTCTTCCTGTTTGTTTCACCAGACATGCTGCTGTCCTCTCAATCCAATATTGCAGAAAATTGTTTTCAGCCAAACAACAGCAGTTAAGTTGTTAACTCACTATTATCTCAACCGACTATCAGGAGCTGTCAATGCCTCTTTATAGACCAATGGGGAGTATTTTAGTACTAGCTTTACAAAGCTGGGTGGGGGGGCACTGGATTTTATTTTGGAGAGAGCGGAGGGAAGGTTGACAACGTCTAAATAAGGTCTTCTTTTTCATTTTCTGAAGTGGCAGCACACAGAGGGAGGTACTCTGTGAAAGAATTTAGATGCTGCATCACTTGTTAAGTGCAGTTCTTCAAGCACCCTTGCCCAGTATATAACACAAAAGGAGAGTGCGAGCACCTGACAGCTTATCTACAAAAGAATTAACTGTGTGAAGGTGTGACTTCAAAACTACTTAAACTTTATTAATTCTTGGTTTGAGACTGCTTTCAAGTTAAAGTGGCCCTATATCAATTCTATTTAAAATTACCTCTGAAATCAGTTTACATAAAACGATTTGCCAGTTGCTCAAAGTAGGTCAGCAAAAACTTAACTACTTTACTCACTCACTCACTTTAGAGAATTCATTTTTAAAGAAGTTCATTCAAGTTAATTTTCCCAAGGCTTGCAATGTATACAAGCATAAGAATGGAATGTATAAACACCAGAAAGCCAAGTAGAACATTATCACCAATATGGTCCCAAGCACAGGAGCTAGACTCAGACCCTCAGACCCAGACTCATTTCTCAGATCCGTTTCTCTGGGACATTAGCTGCCTTACTTGTGGTCTCTAGGGATGAACTGAACGCATAGCAGAGATCATGTCCTAAGATTTTCAGTAGTTTAGTTTTCATTTCATTATAGAAAAGCTATACATTGATAGGCGAATTTATTTCATTAGAAGACTTTACTTGCAACACAAAATCCAGCTAGAGTTTAAATGCAGTTGTATATAATTAGTGCTTTTTATTTGTTAGAACACAAAGCTCATGTCTCTTCTAGTAAAATGCCCACACAATCCCTCCTGTGCAACAGATAAATAACACTTAAAAAGTGGAATAACTCTGCTGGGTGGTACTGAGAGCACATCTTCATCAGTGTACCTGAAATTGTGTGGATTAAAGGCCACTCTTGGGAGGCTACTGGAGATCAGTTGAAACTGAAACTGGGTTTCTCATAATCTTTGCAAAAGCTTCCCTAGGTGGGAGGTGACTGCATACTGCCTCTTCCTCCAGCTACATATAGATACTCCCCTCACCTCGTGTAGCCATGAAAACAACGACTAAATCAAGTCATGTAGGAAAGAAAATAAATGTAGGTTCTGCTATTGCAAGTAATGTTACTGTCAGATATGTACTCTATAAAGGTTTTTTTTCTGATATTATAGGAGGGGGAAAATACAGTGTGTCATCAGGGACTGAAAACATTCATTTATTTTTTACAGTCCCCTACCAATGTTCATGTAAGATGACTACATGAAACTTTTGATCTCCCTTAGAAATCAATGACCTTTGAGAAATTACTGACCAAACAGAAAGAGAAGACAATTCAAGGCAAATATATTGGAAACAACAACAACAAACCAACCTCCCAAAAACAGTTCAAGCCATCTCACTAAAGATGAAAAACTGCTGGGTGAAAGATACTAAGTCAAGGTTAAAATACCTCATGTCTGCAGCAAATAACATTTAGTAAAAGCTGTCCATTGAATGGTGTTTGTGCACCTGCCAGGTGAAAAAAGAAAAAAAAAAAAAAAAAAAAGGAAAAAAAATCCCACAGAGAAAAATGGGGACCTAAGTTTTCTCAATCTCCATATGCATAAGCATCAGTGAATTTGTGTACTGATACAGCCAGCAAATCCACAGGCGGTGTGGATGGATTTAGTTTTTGGAGGAGGTGTATGTCCCGAGTTGAACAGTGTGGATGCAAACTGCACCCTGCCATTGCCTGAGAGGCAGAGATCAGGCTCGAGGTTTTAGCACCAAAACAGGAACTGAATACATGCATGAATGGACAAAGAGAGTTTTGTAGCTGCATGCCAAAGAACAGAATGTTTTTCAGTTTCCTAAAGACACAGGAATCAGGTTTCCTATTTATGGTGTATAGGCAACTGAACTAAGCCATCTGAGAGGACCTTTTAAATTGAAACATCAATGGATCTCCTTTTTCTGGGTCATAATTTCTACTGCATTTGTGACCCAAGGTTCTGAATTCTGAATATTCAAAATCTCAAATTATTCAGAGAGGACAATTCTTCAGAAACATTCTGCCAACTCGTTTTGTGAACATCAGATCACTGATGAGTTTGGGAAGTCATAATCCTCAAAATTAGATGTCATTAAGCTAAAAATAGTAAAGAAAATTTTGAACTGTATATTTTAAAAGATGCTTTGTTAGTTACCTTTTTCCTCAAACATTATCATTCTCCAACATGTGTATCATCTCACTAGCCGTTATGAAAAACTAGTTTCTTCATTTCTAGCAATAAGTATCCTATGAAACTTCAGCACTTGTTCTGTTTGGTACAGGTGATTAGCTACCCATGTAACATTCCTATTCCACTGTCAATACTCTAAAATTTTCAAGTCTTCTTGTAAAATGCAGAAGTCCTTCAAGAAACATTGGATCATCTGGCCTCACGAGGTCTCTGCTACTCTTGCAGGACACCAAAATTTCACTGCTCCCTCCCTCTCCCTTAAAATCTTCTTCATGTTTTTCCATAATATTTAACTGCTTCATTATCTTTAAAAGATGGTAAACTTACGAAGCATTCAAAACCCAGAAAAGACCCAAAGCTATATGGTATTTGGTTTTAAGCTAGTGAGGTTGACACTGCTAATAAAGCAAACTTTTAGAACAAAAATAGTTAAATTACTTTGGAAAGTTCCTGGTTTTCCTTGTTGAGTGTTTTCAGACCCTACAGAAAGCAGTGCATTTCTGAAATACAAGCATATTTAAAAGAAATAGAGAAATCCTTCTGAAAAATGCTGTAGGTTTTGTTTTGCCAAGGGAGCTATAAAATAGTAATTGGATGTATACAAAGTCTAGCTGATTAGCAAATTCTTTTGAATGTCAAATGGACCATAAACTTTTGTAGAAGTGATAAAACCCTGAAATTATGTGAAAAATCATGTCAGCTTTTTGTGCAACCATTTTGTTTAGTTCTATTTGATGCATCTTTTCCTAGTTATTGATTTTTCTTTCTTTTTCATGACTGTGTATGGCAGTTCACAGGTAACAAGATTTTACAGAAGTGTCTGAACACTTACACTTGCTCTCTGTTAAACTGAATCCTTGCTCAAGAATGAATATGCACAGAATGAAGAAATAAAAAGCCATTTGTAAAACTTCCCCATTACATTTCCCCCTATTCTGTAGTGCTTAGATGTAAAACCTAACTTTCCTGAAACTTCAGTGATTACTTACATAGAACTGCAGTATCAGAATAAATATTGTCTAATTCCTATACCATTTCTTTGCTCAGCTCAAGTTGTCTTGTATAAAAGACTGAAGGGCTGCAATCATTATCTCAACAGACAGTGGTTTGGTTTTTTTTTTGCATTACTGTGTTTCTATAATGAGAATTGTAGTGGAAGAAAATTGAAATACATGCTCAAATGTTTGCAAAAAAATTTAGAAGTTCTGGACTACTGCCAAAGAAAATAATTCCCAGTAATCTTACCAGCAGATACTACCCATGCATTCAAAGAACATCCAAAAAAGCAGATTACTTCTTCATTTGGTGAAGCTCATAAAATTCTGGAGTGTCTAATTTAGATGCCTTTTCATGTAGTTTTGCACAAATGCTTGATTTCTCTGTAATGTCTGGAAGTAATTTTTTTAAACGCCTTAGGCTTCCCTGAGATAGTGCTAATGTCTGGAACGTCACCTGTCAGAAAGAAACGACCTTTCCGTGAAGATAACAATTGTTGCTTTTGTCTTTTTAAATTATGTTAAACTTGTGTGACATCAACCCCAACAAAAGCAAGATTTATTGTACAAAACTCTTCAGTATGTGTATGCCATCAGGTAACTTCGCATTGCCTGATTAATAAAACACTTGAAGATGTAGTTGTTTGTACATTTCTGCAAATGTCAACCAAATCAAACATCTGTCATGCCAGATAAGGAAACATGAGTCATTTAACACACTTAGCACTCTACTCAGCTTTGAAAAGGTCACTCAGGTTTTAACAAGCATTGTGTAGTTTACTGGCTTCTAGTAAATGGCCATGTAATGACAATAAAGCTTTGACCATATTTGGTTATCCTTCAAACAACATATTTGATTATGACAATGCATCATATTTAGCACTATATGTTTAATGTTGCTTTTGGATGTACTCTAACCCTTCCAATTATGACTGATGTTAACATAAAATCAATTTTACCAAAGTAACCCTCATTACCCCCAGTCCCATCCCACCAAAACATGCAAAGTGAGCCACTACGATTGCCTTGATAGCCACCAATTTAAGACAACAAAGAGTATACAAAGACAGCATTTACTCTTCTGCATATACTCATCTTCAGTGGCAGTAAACAAAATCCATTAGCAGTTCAATTGTGGACTGGAGCCACCAGTAACACACAGATACTGCTCATCAGCCAAAAACACAAGGACTAAACACCCTTTTGATTATATTTTTGCTTCCTAACCTAGGCTCCTTGATCCAATCCTGAATCCTGCAGAAATGACTCATGGCAAGTGCCTCTTGTTAACCTCACTGACCTACACAAGGAGGCTGTTAGGACAGCCCAGGAATGTCTCCTTTGGCACAGAGATGTTGAGCTGAAAGTTTTTCACAGAGAGAGTGATTTGCCATTGGAATGGGCTGCCCAGGTAGGTGGTGGAGTCACTGTCCCTGGAGGTGTTCAAGAAAAGACTGTCTGCGGCACTTAGTGCCGTGGTCTAGTTGACTGGATAGGGCTGGGTGCTAGGTTGGACTGGATAATCTTGGAGGTCTCTTCCAACCTGGTTGATTCTATTCTATTCTAATTTTGTAACTGTTCTCAATATCCTTGGTTATTCTCCTGTTGGCCTGTACCCCAAAATAATTACTAATTTCAATGACAGAGAGATACATTTAGGGGTTAATATGGACACAGTGTGGAAGAGAGGATCATGTCTGCTTCACCAGATGGTACTAAAGTATAGGCGCAACCTCTCAGCCATTCATTTTTCTGCTAGATGACTGTTGTACCCTAACAGGAGAATGTAGGTCTCATTTGGTCATAAAAACCCTGACAATGTATTAATATTCTTGGTACTGATTATTTAGTTCTGGTCCTCCTTAAATCATTAAAACTATTCCTGAAAAATATTATTCTATGATCAAAATAATCAACATATTTCACAGACTGCTTGGCAGGTTAGAGTCAGCACAGATGCACAAATGGGTTGATCACGTCTCTGGACAGCTGGTGGAAGCTGGCCCAATTCTCTTTCCTCTGTTCTTCTCCCAGGTATTTGATCCCTGAGCCAATTCTCTGAGCTGATTCCAGAAATTCTTTCATCATCTGTGGCAGTGATTTAGGATGAGGAAATAGTATTCTAAGAAGATATGTTGTAAAGGGGTTTAATTTGAATTTTGGGGAGATCTGAGGCCGATTTGATTGGTATTAAATAATTTATTAATATATACAATCAACCCACACAAATCCTTTGTACACTGTTAGTGAAATCACTCTACAGAATGTCTATTTACTATTGAGTTAAACAATTTAGTATAGGTTTTAGAAAAACTCCCATCAGAGAGTCTGATGGCAGAAAGTGCCACTGGTGGAATCAATAAGGTTCCTTTGCAACTTGAATAAGAGAGTTTAAGTACTCACAAATCAGAGTTTTGGTATCTGTGATCCCCAAAATGAGGTGAAGGCAGTCACAGAGTTGATCCCCGTGGGGATATGAGTTCTTCGGGTTCTGGGGCACGCTGTCTGAGAAGATCAGGCTGAATTGCTGCAGGTCGTCATGGGACAAAGGCAATAGCCTCAGGCAGAAGTCAGATGGGTGGAGAATAGAAAAGGTGGCGAAAGCCGAAAACAGGAGGCAACAGGCAAAAGCCAAAGGCAAAAGGAAGGTTCCCAAGGCAAAGGAGGTGGTGTCCCAAAGGCAAAGGAGGGTGCCTTGTTTACTTAGATTGCGCCATTTATAAGCAATGTATGGAAATTGATGAGTTTGTCAGCCATAGCACTGTCCAATAGGCTTCTGTCATCAGGCTCTACATCTCATGGTAAGTATAGTCATTAAAGGCAAAAAGTAGTATTTGAAGGTACTTGTGGACTTTTTGGTTCCCAGTTGTGGTTTGGATGTCACACTGCTGAAGTTAGAAAGACCAGCAAGCTGTGTAGCGTTCATGTGGTATGGTCTTCTGCAGCTCTTCAATATCAATGGCATCCTGGCCTATTTCAGGAACAGTGTGGCCAGTAGGATGAGGGAGATTATTCTTCCTCTATACTCAGCACTAGTCAGGCCACACTTTGAGTACTGTGTCCAGTTCTGGGCTCCTCAATTCAAGAGAGATGTTGAGATACTGGAACGTGTCCAGAGAAGGGCGACAAAGCTGGTGAGAGGCCTGGAACACAAGCCCTGTGAGGAGAGGCTGAGGGANGCTCTTCCAACCTGGTCGATTCTTGGATTCTATGACTTGGAAGCCCAAAATCTGAATTTGGTATCTAACTGAAACACTCAGTTCCAGTACTGCTGGCAACTGCCTGTTCAGCAGCAAATGAATAGTCATAATTTCTTATTTGTGTAATGGACTGAGTACCCTACACAAGCAGAAGGAAATTATCTTTTTTGCAGGCTTCATAATTCCATTGATGAAGAAATTCAAATACAACAGGTTTATAAATATGAATTAAACAGGATCTTCCACACACAATGTGAAGTTAATCACAAGACAGAGAGCTATGGGAAGGTATCTTGGTAAAGGACCTGCATACAATTCTATATTTAGAACATTTGTGTAGTTCTATAATTTCCTGGGATTTGTGTTCTTGTGTGTCTGCTGCTGGCTAAGCTCAGAGACTGCACTTGGCATTAAGAAGACCTCCCCTCAGTCAAAACCAGTAAGGTTGGAATATTGTCTTAAACAACTGCTTCTTTAAATACACCTTTGAAATTTTGATATGTTTCAGACCTGGCAAGCTCACGATTAATCTTTATCAAGCAGATATACTTCTCTTTGTTTTATATTTTTTAATCATAATTAATGCCATTTTTTTCTACTTTGGCCCATATTGCTATTTCATTTCCTTAAGATGCAATGATTAAATCTAATTTTCTACTCTGAAATCTTAATCCTGCTGAAGACTAAGAGGAGTAGTACACAGATCAGTTAAGAAACAGGTTCACCACATAACCTCCATTATATAATTCCATTTATTTCAATAAAACTATCTGGCACATGAAAGAAAGAATCTATGGTGGTCTTTAGTCTCCTGAAAATCATAGAATTTTTAATACAAGCACTGAAGAGATGTTTTGACCCCTCTGTGAATGTATGATTTCTTGCAGCAAGGATTTATGAAAAAAAAATCAAAACAAATCCAGCTCATAAAATCTGTACTTTAAAAAAGCCAGCTACATTTTGTGCCTGATCTTATTTTACAAATGCAGCATTATCCTTTTCAAATATATGAAATGTCAGCTTGAAAATACAGGGAAAAGGGCCTCTACATCCACAGTGAGCATGATTTCTCTAAACACTACTGAAAGAAAAGCCTATTACTAATAAAATATTCTCACTTTAACCACGTTTCCTTCATTACTCCTATATTTTAGGTGATATAAAAGGAGGAGCAATTATTGCCTTGTTCACTTTGATTTATTTGGCTCGGTGCCTCCTTACCTAGGTAATGTAAAATAAACTGTGCTACATGGGTCATTTATGATGTGATTTAATAAGATGCTTTTTATTTCTAGCCTGCAGGGAAACATATTAGTTTGCAAGCACCTGGAAAAAAAAATCGTTGATTTTCTATTTTCATTCAGTAGACTTCAGTCCTATAAGGCAATTTAAATCTACAAGGCACAGGTTGTCACAGCGCAATATACTAAAACAGGACTTCAAAACCCACATAAGGAAGTGATGCTCGCATGTCAAAATAAGGAAGGTCATAACTGCAAGCCTGACCAGTTCCTAATTTCCTATGGGCATTTCTCTGTAAATTAGGGCTTGTTCTTTTTCATTATCTGAAATAAGTTAATGTTCCCCCTTCAACATCACATGCTGTCTACAGAGAAAATGTAATAGGCACCTGAAACAGACCTAGAAGTAAAAAAAACACAACAGAGTTAGGAAAGTGGTTTTCTATAAGCGCTCTGAATAATGTGAGAAAGTGTACTTCACTCAAACTTACCAAAAGCTTACTGGAATTTCTGTTTCTACTTTTTTTTTTTTTTCCCAAGGATTTACTTGTACCCATTCTGTGGAAATAACATTCAGCCAACAGTATGGGTAGCAGAAAAGGTTAAAGGAATTGGTATTTCAAAATCCAGCACAGGGTTATCCCACTCAGCATAACTGTAAGAGCTGATGCTGCTCATAAAGCACTGCAGCTAGGACCTTACACCTTTCTCACTATATGCCCCTGTTTTGTTCCTCAAAATTTTCATATGTTCATATTTGAACCAACACTCTTCACATTTGAATTTAGCTGGAAAGAGAGGGAGTCAGGAGTACAAATCCATTTTATCTGTAGCTTATAAGACACAGAGTCATAGAGTCATGGAATAATAGGGATTGGAAGGGACTTCTGAAGATCATCTCCTCCGACCCCTTGTTAAATCAGGGTCACCCACAACCAGTTGCTCAGGACCACAGTGTGCAGGTGAGGAGACTCCACAACTACTCCACATAGCCTAGTCCAGTACTGTGGCACTCTCACAACAAAGAAGTTTGGATTCATACCCTTGGATGTGTTACTCACCTACTCCCTCTAGGTGAGAATATCTGTAGCTATTTCTGCATAATTGCGCTAGCAGCACAAATTTGGGATGTCATGATTTTCAAGGACATAATCACAAGCATAGTCAACATGCCTTTAACACATAGCCTTTGGTGTTGGTACATTCACAGAGCTGGTAGAGGTACCTGCTGCCACACTGATATACATTCCCACCTCTCACAAATAAGTGCAGACTGCGCAAAATAAGAGCAGACTTCTGCAACATGTCTGCACAATCCTCATGAGGCATATTGCACTCTCATGTTGCAATGTCTGTTTTCCTGACAGTGTGACAGTGGAATTATGGACTTGTCATCACCATCCTAGAAAGCCATCTCCTCCAGATTTCACATGCATTATCCACACATGGGAAACCAGGCAATTTTGTTTGCAGACACAGTGCCAACAGGACCAGGAAAAATGCTTTTTAAAAATGTATGAAGAATTCTACTGTTATCTCGAGCAGAAATTAAAATTTCAGGTTTCCAATGCCATTCTTCAATTTATTTTTAGGTTAAAATTATGCAAGTCTTAGAAGCACAACAGCATGTTTTTTTTCACTATATAGTTAAAATATCAACTAGTTCCTGGTTAAAATAGTTTTGTCAGGAGGCAAGGCTATTGAGGCAATTTTTGTTTCTGCTACTGCAATGATAACACCCGATGCTGTATCTTCCAGCAGTATTTATGTATGTGAAGTAAAGCACTTGCCAAATGCAATATGTAGTTAGTACATCAATGTAGTCATGTAGTCCATAAGCATTTCTCTTTTCATAAGCTCTTATCATATTATCACTGATTATTTAGTAAAAAAATGTTAGTGTTGTATGACATCTTTATTTTTAGCCTTAAGTGCAGTTAAAGCATGCTAAGGAGCAGGAATATAAGGTGGGGTGTCATCTGAGGCAAGACTGGAAATTGAAAAATTGGAACCACTTCAAAGCTCTTAGATATCAGGGTAGGATAGGAAGAAATCATTGCAGTGCACTGAAAGCTGGATTTGCCAGTCCAACCAGTTTGCTGTGGGTAGAGTAACATGGTCAGCTACTCAAAGGACAGTGTGAATAAGACAAAGATAACATAAAATAAATTTTCTGGGATGTTATTTTAAAACTTTAGAAGCAGATATGCTGAAGGTACACTTATGATTCAAGAGATTCCATAAATAAAATATGTTTACGGATCTAAAACACTAAAAAGCTGTTAAATAAAAAACCATCTCTTACATGAGACACGATTGCTAAGACTCACATCAATTCCTCTGTAAGACCAAGCTTCGTTACTCACTGAAATTAGCAAAATTAATTTTCAGTTCAGAAGGGAAATCTGTTTAGGAACCATTAAAGGTGTTGATGCTGCTCTTACATTGGCAACAAAAGATTGTGTTTTGTTGTTTTCTGTACGAAACTCGGCTGCAGCAGAAGACCTAAGGGAATTATGAGAAGTGATTATAAGAAATTATTTATAGCTAGATTTAGTCTCATCTTTCTTGAGCCTGCAACTGTAACTAGGTGTACTTTAATAAAATAATAGGAAGCAAACTTGTCTCTGATTTGAAGGTTAATATTGTACTTTTGGAGAATCTAATCTTATCCTGGGCTATTTGCCAAGATGTATTAACTGATAACATTTCCTTCACCAGCTTTTTAATAGTGCCATCATGCCTTGTGCAGTTCACAGAACCACTGAATTTTACTCATGGTCTTTTCTTGGACTGTATTAATTTCATCAGTTTGGGCTTGTTCTTAGCAAGGACCCTGTTTGAATATGGTAGCAACATGTATTGCATGGAAAGTACATGGCACAGTGGAAGGAATGTCCTCTGTAGTACTCATGAGCATTCATTCATTCATTTTTTTCCATCATCATGTTGTATTGGAGAGCATGGACATCTGTCTCACAAACAACAGGAGCTAGTGGAGAGTGTCAGTACTTGAATAGCTATTAGCAAATGCACTTTTTTTTAAAGTCGAGGCAGAAATGCTTGTAAAAGACTGAGCATGAAGTGTGTAATTTAGATGTCAGAATCTGTCAGCAGTATCCCTGTCAAACTTGATCTGTTGCCACTGTGTATAAAATTTATCCGCAGAAATTTCTCCTCTAGTCATTCAGTAGCCTGCGTTAAATGCAGGCGGCGCATCAACCACCCTTTTGGAATGAGACAGTAAAATGGCCCGCATGTCTGCCTTCGCAAAGCCAAGGGCCTCTGAGGTTTTCATTGCAGAAGTAGAGCTGTGCAAGTTTGTTCTTCTCTCACTTAAGTTAAAGGAAATATGGTATTATCACTGACCGTGATTATAGCACTGTTCTTGTTGCTTCAACGAGAGTTCCTGGAAATCAGAATCATCATAATCTCTTATTTACAAAACAAAGGTGATACAAAACCAGCTGACATTCAACAAATAAAACTATTCAATCTATGCAGAATTTCCCAGCTAACTTAACATGAGGCTGAGTGCAGCTGGCATTTATTGGCCACTTGGCAGGAACTGGCAGGCCTGCTGTCTTCATTCTTAACAGCTGTGGACCAAATTCTTATATTCTGCTTTAGCAGCAATGACTAGATGACTTCTGAAGGTATCTTCCAGTTCCCTTACCTATGCTGTCACAACAGTTTAGTTCTGCTGCTTACATATGGGCTCATTTCCTCATGAAGATACAATATATTCACAATTTCAGTTATAAATCCCTGACCAAATTACTTCAGCTGCATATAACACAGAAGGTACAGTACTGTTGACTGTCAGCTTAGACTGTGGTTGTAGAGGATGAAGCCTTTCTATCCTCCTTTCTGAGCATTCACAGTGCTCAGAAATTCAGTATTACAGAAAGTCAGAGTTTAAAGCAGAAATAAAAATGAGACCTTAACACTGTATCACTAAAGCTAAAGGGAAATCGTTCAAGAATTTTTCAGTCAGTTGTTCTCACAATGACCTTCATTTTGGCAGAACAAGACAAATAAACTACATGAAAGGTTCCATCCTGAAGGAAGCTGCAAAGCAACCAAGCTATCTATGGAAAAAAATATTTTTCGTACATGCGTAGACTTATTTATCATTCTTACGAGTTTAGGGTCTCTTATTCTGATGATTTAAAAATCAGCTTGTTTCCCATTGCATCATTTCCATATTTATAATATTGTTAGTGTCAAAATGATCTTATAGGTGTCTGCTGAAAACATTTTTAAATGTAGACATCTTGACTCTTAACAAGTCAGTACATCAAAAGTTTTTACTGCTTTTTTACACCATTCCAAAATTAAACCCTTTCCTCATCAGAGGCAAATCACATTATTTCTCTTTGAACAGCCAACAAGTTTCCCAGCTTGTTTGTCCTTTTGTTTAGATGTCACTAAAAATCACCAGAGCTCTTTGTATGAAGAGGAGTATAAAATACTTTATTATCTTCATATAACATAAAATGAAGAGGAAACCAGTGACTGTGTGTGGTGGATAGACTTTGTGTTTGATGGGAATAGGAATGAACAAGCAATAGTATTTTTTGTGAGGCATGAGGAAGTTACGTCGTGCTCCAATGAGACACTGTTAAGATTTTGTGCTGACTTCTTTTCCTCACCTGCTGAATTACTCCTGTTAACAGAATGCAACAAATTACATGAACTACCTAGCTGGCACCTTTCATTGCATTGCTTGACTGCTCCTCCACTGCCTGATTGCTCCTCTGTCTCCAGCACAAGCAAAGGACTCACCAGATGGGAGTGGTTAATCCAATCACACTGCCAGTGATTTAAGCAGGTGACATGACCTCCTATGAGGTCAGGGCATCTTACTGCACATTTGGACTTGGCTGCTTTTACAGGACTTAGAGTAAGTATGGAAATTAGCTGTGGAAGTTGTATCTTGTGACTGGATCAACATACTGATTTTCCTGATTAATATAATGGAAGCATCCCAAGATGGAGAGCCTGCTGCTGTCTCCAGGCTAAGATCAAATCTAATTCTCAGAGTTTATTAGCAATAGCTAAAGATCCAACCAATGTAACCTGATTTGGAGATAAAAGTTCCTTTCAAGCTAACACTCATAAAATTGATCTGATTGCATGTTCTCCATTTTTAATTCAATCAAGTAATAACCCTTTTAAAGACTGCTGGGAACAGCTCCTGCTGACAAAAGGGAGTAGGCTGCATTGCTGTTGCATAGCTGCAGAACTGAAAAACCCTTATTCATCCCTGTACAAGTACACAGATGCTGAACCACTAAACATCTCACTTCTTCTTGTCACGTGTATCGGTTTGCTCAGAAAGAGGAGAGGAGTGGCTTTATCTTAAGCTTGATACAGAGCAGTGAGAATTTAGCATAAGTATATACTGAGCAGAAGTGATTTGTCCTTTCTTTGGTACACTAAGTGTTCTGTAAGTCTCATAAATTATTTTTAAACCTACCTACTGTGATAAAATATGTAGCCAGGCTCTGACTAGAATACTGTGATACACTGATATTGAAATTTCCATGTTCTGCAACACATTTTCATTCTCTTGCCTGATATCTTCCTGCCTTACTTCTAATTCCCAGTAAAATGTTGAATTTGTTTATTGTGTAACATCTGCCAGGGAGATTACAACATGTAGATTATTACCAGCAGGATACCTGCATTTAAATTAACGTACACAATATCTTGTGCACAGACAGAAAGTGACATGCTCATCTTCCTTGAGTACATTAAAACAGTGAACTTGATCATCTTATCTTGTTCAGCCTTTGTGTGAGGGGTGGGGGTGGGGGGGTGTTTGGGATTTTGTTTGTCTGTTTGTGTGTTTTGGGTTGGTTTTTTTTGACCAGTGGAAAACCACCCTGCAATGTGAGAATATATCTTGATGTTCCTTCATTTTCCAGCAATTTATTGCAGACCAGAATAAATCCAAAGTATAAAGACTGCCTGTCTCAAACATAACCTGATGTCAGATAACATCATCTCAATAAATATTGTTTGACTTATTTTCGGGGGAAAAAGAATAAAAGCAATGGAACATGCATTGTCCTGAGGAAACTCAAGAGTGCAGGCACTCCTAGACCTATGAACTTGTGGGACAGAAAACAAAACCAAAACCACATACAAATGATCAAAAACCCCAAAAACCCAAACAAACAAAAGCTAAACAACAACAAAAAAATTTAACCCATACTTCATACCTGATTAAAATGAGTAAGAAAATAAATGAATCAAAGCACCCTAGATGCTTTTATGAGCATTGTTCATTCCCTAACTCTAACCCTGCGGCTATTTTAATTTTCTTAGTATATAGTGCCCTCTGCAGCACGCCTTCCATTTATGCAAGGTTCCAACTACAAAGCACCGTTTGACTGACCCTTAATGCATCACAGGCGAGAGACATTGTGCGAAAAATACATGATTCCAGCAAACCTGCATAGCTCTTGTGTTGCTTTGCAGTGTATGCTGGAGATCTAAAGGTTTCCCAGGCTGCAGTCAGCATGAAGAAATGGATTCTGTATTTGTGAGAGAGGCAGTATCTCTAAGGAAGGAAAAGGCTGGATACGTGTAAAGAGAAAAAAAGCCTATCCATTAAAGCAGTTTTAACAGTACAGTTTGGAAAACTGCTATTCTTTCTAGTAGTAAGAGCACAGATTTTTATGCTGTCTTTCAGCCAAGGGCCTTATTTAATAAACTATGAACTATTTATTCCTGTGAGACCTATGCAGGACATGATACACATTATTAACATCATGTAGGGTATATTTTTCTTTTAAACCTTGGGGTTACTTTTTTGTTGTTTGTTTTTTTGTTTTATCTCAATGTGTACTGTAATGTTTATTTTGTCTGTTAAATCCAAAATTAATATTAAAGAAGACATTTTACTTATGACAAGAGTTTCTAGGTCAGATATTTTCTCTTCTGAAATTCTCCCTTTACTGCTGTACATAATTTGTCTTACAATGCACAGTCTCTTATTCAGAGAGAACTTTTAATCTTTTATGGAGCCTGGTTCATAATAGAACAAGTTCAGCCAGAGAATAAAGACATGCTGGGATGAGAAAAATAAGAGCTAGACAAATATCTATCAGGAAGGGTTTATAATTGGGGCCAGAACATTGGCTAGGTGACTTCATAAGGTCATCTTTGTTTCCAATCCCATTTTTTTATTATTCCATTAAAAACTTTGCATAAGACCTCTTTTCTGTGCTATTGTGCTATTGTGCTCTGCTACAGCAAAGATGAACATGAGTGTCTGTACTGGAGAGTCATTGCACATGTGAAAAAGGGATTAGGAGTAGATTGCTTCACAGACTTCACTGGAAAAAAAGCAAAATCATTCAGGTGAAATTGAACTGCATGCTGTAATGTCTTTATGCCTTCCAATACCAGGATAAATTTGGCTTGGGCATCTAAGCATTTAAATACTACCTATAGTTTAGATATTAAATATACAAGTTTGCCATGAAGTCTAGATATCCTTCTGCTACAACAGCATATTAGAAGGTGCCTGGGGGGTCATCCTTCCTCAGAATGCTTCCATATGTCAGAGATGGGGGAGCTAAGCATTTAACATCTTCCTGTGTTTCAAGGAGGTTTCATCCAACTCCCAGCTTCAGTACTTTGATATTTCCATGTTTGCTTCATGCACAGATAAGAAGTCTGTGACCTTATTAGAAGAATGTAGACAAGACTCCATGATAGCCCTGCTGTGGAAGGATCCATACCTGGATGCAGTTCCTGCAGAGCAGAAAAGCAAACAATATTTTTTTCCTATCTGAGTCAGCAGAGGAAGGAAACTGAGCATTCATCAGACCAAGGAAAGATCCTCTTTACAGAACATTTGCAGTATCATAGCCCAAGGCTGGAGCTGGAGGACAGGTCAGGGCAAGCTGCATTCTGCATTGAGAGAAGAGGTAGGAGATAAAACATTGGCAAGAAGTAGAAGCTGAAGCCGTTCATGCTTAGCACAGTGAGTTCACTTGTATAGTACTGTGTACAAAGTTTGAAGAGAAGAGCAGACAGAGGAGAGACTGAGCTCTGCAACCAAAACCCAACACAAGCATTGTTAAGGACAAAGCATTTAGGAGACTCATTGCAAATCTGCACAAAGTGTACCCCAGACATAGCACTTGTACCTGAAATTAAAAAAGTATTTTATAGTATTTTTACTATTTTATGTGTCTGCAAGCTTTTCAGCCATATACTACAACTGTAGTGTGCCTGCAGTACTGGATAGACTAGGATCTTTTCAGTGTCCTTTTCAAGAGGAGAGCTTGAAGACAGAGGAAAGGTAAATATGCTTTGAATATATGTAAGATCCAAAGAAGAACTTCTGATTCTGTAAGAGAATAATTCTTTTTAGCCACAAAATGGTAATGACCTTCTTCACAGAGAGTGTTGTCAAACATTGAAGTGGTCTGTCCAGGGCAGAGGAGAAGTCGTCATCCTTGGAGATGTTTAAACAGAATGTGTACCTGGTGCCTAGAGACATGGTTTAGTGTTGACCTTTCAGTCCTGGGTCGAAGGTTGGACTGGATGATCTTTGAGGTCTCTTCCAACCAGATATTTTTCTGTGATTCTGTGGCAGGGACTGAGAAGAAACATTGGCAAAGTCAGCTATCAACTGTCTGTCATAGCCGGCAATACCAATGTCTCCCAAAACTGATGCTCTCAGAACAGTCCCTGGTTGCTCCAACTGACCACTAGATACCCTCTTTGTTTTGAGTGACTTGTGCGCTGCTCCTGTTATGGTTCCTAGGACCACAACAGGAACAGCAGTACCTCACTTTGAAATGCAGTTACAAACTGTAAATATTTGTGTCCTTTTCTGTCAGATCCAGTAAAATAAGACATGGATAGTTCATTCATGGGTGCTCCAGAAGATTTGGTATTTCACTACAAAGTACTACTCTATAGCTATGGGATGCCTAATAGGGATGAGGTCTAAGATCTCTAGAATGCCAGCAATCAGTATTGCTCTATGTCTTGCAACTACAACTCAGTTACTAGCATTTCTTCTCATTGCAGCATAAAAATCATAGAATCCATCAGGGTTGGAAGGGACCACAAGGATGATCTAGTTCCAACCCCCCTGCCATGGGCAGGGACACCCTACCCAAGATCAGGCTCATTAGAGTCCCAACCAGCCTGGCCTTAAACACCTTCAGGGACAAGGCCTCAACCACCTCCCTGGGCAACCCATTCCAGGGTCTCACCACTCTCATGCTGAACAACTTCCTCCTCACATCCAGCCTGAACCTACCTATCTCCAGCTTTGCTCCATTCCCCCTAGTCCTGTCACTCTCTGGTATCCTGAAAAGTCCCTCCCCAGCTTCTTCGTAGCCCCCCTTCAGATACTGAAAGGCCACAATAAGGTCATTTCGGAGCCCCTCTTCTCCAGACTGAACATCCCCAACTCCCTCAGTCTGCCCTCATAGCAGAGGTGCTCCAGCCCTCTGATCATCCCAGTGGCCCTTCTCTGGACACACTCCAGCACATCCACATCCTTCTTGTAATGGGGGCTCCAGAAGTGGATGCAGCACTCAGCAAAGCAGAGTAGAGGGGGAAAATCGCCTCCCTCGACCTGCTGGCCACGCTTCTCCTGATGCAGGCCTGGATCTGGTTGGCCCTCTGGGCTGCAAGTGCCCACTGCTGGCTCATGTTGAGCTTCTTGTCCAGCAGCACCCCCAAGTCCCTCTCCTCAAGGCTGCTCTCCAGTCAGTCACTGCCCAGCCTGGATTTGTGCTTGAAATTGCCCCAACCCACGTGCAGGACCCTGCACTTGGTCTTGTTGAACCTCATGATGTTGGCTTGTGCCCACCTCTCCAGCCTCTCCAGGTCTGTTTGGATGGCATCCCTTCCCTCCAGCGTGTCTGCTACACCATACAGCTTGGTGTCATCAGCAAACTTGCTGAGGGTGCACTCAGTGCCACTGTCCATATCACCGACAAAGATGTTGAACGAGACTGGTCCCAGGACTGATCCCTGAGGGACTCCACTTGTCACTGGCCTCCACCTGGACATGGAGCCATTGACAGCCACCCTTTGGGTGTGGCCATCAAGCCAGTTCTTTATCCACCTTGTGGTCCACCCATTAAACCCATGTGTCACCAGCTTGGAGATCAGGATGTGGTGCAAGACAGTGTCAAAGGTCTTGCTCAGTTCCAGGTAAGTGACATCAGTTGCTTGCCCCTCATCTATTAATATTGTGACCTGCTCATTGAAGGCCATCAGGTTTGTCAGGCAGGATTTGCCCTTGGTGAAGCCATGCTGATTGTAGTCAATCACCTCTTCACTATTCTTCTGTTTCAGTAATACCTCCAGGAGGATCTGCTCCATGATCTTACTGGGCACAGAGGTGAGAGTGACTGGCCTGGAGTTCCCTGGCTCCTCCTTCCTACCCTTCTTGAAATTGGGAGTTATGTTTCCCTTTTTCCAGTCAGTGGTGACTGCACCAGACTGCCAGGACTCTTGGAGTATAATAGAGAGGGGTTTAGCAACCTCATCTGTCAGCTCCCTCATCACCCATGGGTGCTAAACTAATGGGCAGCAACATATTTTAAGTCTGACCTCATAGCTTTGGCTTGTTGTATTAATATATCACATATTCAGTCGTTAGGAATTAGAGTTAGTATTTTCCCTAACTTTTGCCTGAATACTTGGAGTCTAAGTCACTATAAATAGCTATAGCTACCCAAGTCCCTCCTTTTCCCTTCCTGTCCAGCAAAAACTTGCAGGACTAGGTCAGTTGTATGTTTGTTTTTGTAATTCACTTGCAAACAGTATAATATGTGAGGGACAAAACTTGCAGCATTGTTGTGGTAGGCCTGATAGGCCCCAAACAGGCTTATACATATCCTGCCTTGCCTAAGCATGTTTTTCTTCTCCACCAGAGAGGCAAGAATGGGAAATGGACACTAGTGAACCTGGATCCACTGAGTCTGGTGTGCCCAGGGTCCTGTGGTGTAAGGTACTGTCATGGAGGGCCCATAGGCCCGAAAAC
>WAAF01020323.1:0-13048 GCA_013400475.1 Tricholaema leucomelas
GTGAGTTAGTTTGAATTGGTCTTTTGGGAGGATGCCTATCTCTGGTGGCCGAGACATGTACCCACTCTGATGGCAAAGAATAAAGGTCATTGTACTTTGCCAAATGGGATATGGAGGTTTTAAATTCCATCTTGAGTTCACAGTATCACAGTATCACAGTATCACCAAGGTTGGAAGAGACCTCACAGATCATCAAGTCCAACCCTCTACCACAGAGCTCAAGGCTAGACCATGGCACCAAGTGCCACGTCCAACCTTGTCTTGAACAGCTCCAGGGACGGTGACTCCACCACCTCCCTGGGCAGCCCATTCCAGTGTCCAATGACTCTCTCAGTGAAGAATTTCCTCCTCACTTTGAGCCTAAACTTCCATAGTATTTATGGCTGACACCATGACATTAAATGTAAAGCTATACTTCATCTGCCTCATCTGATCAGCAAACTCACCCACAGTTAGAGGAATTGTTTCATCATCTTTCCCCACCATTGTGCTTGCCCATGTATAGGCATAAATAGAGGAGGCAAGCTGGATAAGTTTCTTTGGGAGTGCACGACTCACAGATATCTCCTCAAGGTCCTCTGTTGCACAGTCTTCATGGATTAGCTCTTTTATGGCTATCTCTCAGAAGCACTGAACCTCCTGTTCAATTGTATTCCAACATGAGGGTCTCCACGGTAAATTATCTCTGCTGGGGTACTGCAGTACCACAGCCGTCAATATGCGTGATCAGAGGTTAGAATTGGTGCTGAGATGTCCTAAGTGCTTATCTATGCCATTGCCTCTTGAAAAAACTCCCAACTGCCTCACTGTCTGAGGGTTTATTTCTAGGGTATCCATACCTCCATCCCAGCATCTGTTTAGCCAACTCATCAACAGTTCTCGCTCTTTCTGGGCATAATCTTGCCTAATATGCCTGAACTCCTTCCTTGGCAATGGGGCTTTCTCCTCATCATCACTATCATCCATTTCCTGAGTATATTTTCCCTTAACTCTATCCTTTCCATTCCTTTTACCTACAGGGGTGCTAGCTTTCACACCAGCAGACGCACCCTCTCCTGGATCCTCTTCCCTTCGCTTCATGAGTTGAGCAGACTTCTGAAGCTCTTCAACAGCAGCAAAAGGGATCCTAACTTGGATTCAAGTTCCATCCTTGGGATTGCCCTGCCTTGGTTTATCACCATTGTCAACTGAGCTATCTCAACCTCCAATACTAGCTGCCATTCTTTTCCTTGTTTGAATTGGAGCAAGGTAGATCTTAACTCTTCCATTTGAATCTTCCTGTTCACTGTCATATGTCTGAACTTTGCTTAAAGTAAATCGTGTCCTTATCTTGGAGATGCCTTTCATTGAATCATTTAAATTTGGTTTGTCTTCCTGGCTCTGTTCCTCACGTGGTGGTGGAACTGGGATTGAAGCAGAGGGACCCTTTCTCACAGCAGCAGCAACCAGCTCGGCAGAAACAAGCGTAGCTAAGGCAGGAGCAGCGGAATTAGCAGTCTTGATGGCTTTAGTGAGCTCACCCTCCGAGGACCCCGTTGCATCCCCCGGTACCACTTCTGGTCCCCTGACTGCAGCCTCAGCGGCCCCTCTAATGGCAGACACTCTGGTGTCAGGGACTCTCCGACTGATCCAAACATTTGAGTCGCATTTTCCACAAAAAAGTTCCTTAACTTTATCCATCTGAGGGACTTTTCCATAGCTCACACTGTCTGCAGCCAAATCTGCCGCTGCTGCAGCCCTTTGTGAGTGCACTCCCACGGGGGTTCCACTGCTTCTACCTTTACTTTCCTTCATTCTATTTGGTACAAACAGGAACCAGACAATTTCCTGACTCCACACTTCAGGGTAAGTGGGGTACGAGGCACATCCAACTGCTTTCTCCTCTGTCAAAGGTTTCGAGGCAGGACATTTTGCTGTTCTGTGAGCAATCCATCTGCCCTGTACTATGACCTTCCCTCCCCCACTTCGGTTGCAAGCTCTGTCTTTAAGCCCTATCTCCCTGCTACTGCCTCCAGAGAAAGTAAAGACCTGACACGCAGCCTGTTTATTCCTGCATCTCTCTCATTTCCAAACTACAATCAGACCTACAATGGCAGCCAGAAACATGAAATTCAAACTTACTAGGCAAACCACTGGATAACTCAGCTCTCCCAAATAACTCGTTTAGTCTCTGACACAGGCATAACATATGACATACCCTCAGCTACATTCCTGAACCCTAAAATATCCATCACAAAATTTCCAAGCTTTGTTAACTCAGCTTTTACCAAGTTCCAAACTATTGTAGCAAAAAAAGAGCAGACTTGATACTGCATCATGATGGTAAAGCGTTGCTGAACCAATAAGCTCAAAGTTGCAGCAATAATGGGCCAGAATATACCAAACAAATTCATTTTTCCTCAACTTCCTTTTCCTAATTTTCAATCAATAAGAAAAAACAAACCAAGATCATGCCCCATATTGGGTGTCAAAATTAATGTCCTGGGTTAGGGTGGATCCCTCCCCTGGTAGGATAAACTCACCACAACATGGATTTTTTGGCACGTCATGGAAAAAAATGAAATTGTATTTCTTATAGTTTAAATATAACAGAATAAGGAGAAATAAATTGCTAGAGAAAAATAATAACCTTAATGAAAATGGGGAAGGGGTAAAGTGGTGGCAAAGCAGCAAAGCAGCAGCAGCCAAAACAGCAGTGGAGGAAGATAGCAGTGGGTGCAGCTGAAGCAGCAGAAGCTGCTTTACCCGCCAGGTGAATGTGGGGAAGGCTGTGGATGTAGTCTACCTGGACTTCAGCAAAACCTTTGACACTGTCTGCCACAACAAGCTCCTAGCCAAGCTGGCAACTTATTGCTTGGACAGATTCACTTTGTGCTGGGTCAGAAACTGGCTCAGTGGCCGTGCCCAGAGAGTTATGGTGAATGGTGCCACATCCAGTTGGCAGCCAGTCACTAGTGGTATTCCCCAGGGATCAGTCCTGGGCCCAGTCTTGTTCAACATCTTTATTGATATGGACAAGGGGATTGAGTCCAGCATCATTAATTTTGCAGATGACACCAAGCTAGGAGCAGATGTTGATCTATTGGAAGGTAGGAGAGCCCTGCAGAGGGACCTGGACAGGCTGGATGGGTGGGCAGAGGCCAATGGGATGAGATTCAACAAGGCCAAGTACAGGGTTCTGCACTTTGGCCACAACAACCACAAGCAGCACTACAGGCTGGGGACAGAGTGGCTGGAGAGCAGCCAGGCAGAAAGGGACCTGGGGGTACTGGTGGATAGTAGGCTGAAGATGAGCCAGCAGTGTGCCCAGGTGGCCAAGAGAGTCAATGGCTTTGTGGCCTGTATCAGGAGCAGTGTGGCCAGTAGGATAAGGGAGCTTGTTCTTCCCCTGTACTCAACACTGGTCAGGCCACACCTTGAGTCCTGTGTCCAGTTCNTTGGTTGACTGGCTAGGTCTGGGTGATAGGTAGGACTGGATGATCTTGGAGGTCTCTTCCAACCTCATTGATTCTATTCTATTCTATTCTGTTCTAAGCCAGCAAGGGGAAAGAACAAGCTGCACTTCTAGACATAAAGCTCTTGATGCTCCAATGAAATCATATTAAATTATCCATTGTTGCCATTATAGTGCTTATCCATAGAATGTTCACTTCTCCCCTATATCTGAGCTATAAATCTAGCTCAAATGGTCACAACTTCCCAAATCCTTCCTTCCGTATTCCATATTTCCAAAAGCCTTTCTTCCAATTTTATTCATTCCAAATCACTACACTTCCTTCCTTCCTTCCTTCCTTCCTTCCTTCCTTCCTTCCTTCCTTCCTTCCTTCCTTCCTTCCTTCCTTCCTTCCTTCCTTCCTTCCTCCCTCCCTCCCTCCCTCCCTCCCTTCCTTTTTCCCTCCCTGCCTCCCTCCTTCGCTTTCTTCTGAATTCCTTCCTTCCATTTTTTCCCAAGTTCATTCCTTCCGAATTCCAGCCCAAGAGCAGACAAATTCCACCTAGACATCAGCAATCATGTGGGTCACTGTAGATAATCCTGCACGACCAATTTGATGAGAACATGAACAAGTGGACACTGAATTCCTTCATTCCTTTGTCCGAAGAAGCAGATTATGATAAGTTCTGTTACCATACTTCTGTCTCCATTGTATTTGTCCTTTCTTTTCATCATGCCAAATGAATGAGGAAAAGGAAGAGAAAACATTAAAAAAAAATAGAGCAGCCCTTGAAATTTATTTTGCTCTAATACGCATAATATAGTTATTATCCAGTAACTGCTAGGTTTTTGTTTGGTTGGTAGAGTTTTTTTCAGTTTTTTTTTTTTCTTTTCTAATTTATTTTTATCTTATTCAGGTACAAGATGTCATAAGAAAAAAAATAATTAAAAGTCCATCATTCTGAAGTGCTTTAGACTTTCATTTGATGTTACTTCCATCAACTGTGATATGTGTCTATGAGTACACATACAACTCAATTGTGCAATGAAATAACATACTAGCATCTAGCCTGAAAAATTTACTTGAAATTATGGAGTGAACTCCAAACAGGTTGCCCTAGAAATCTGTAATTATGCTCAGCAGTCCTGTCAGTGTACATGAAACAAATTAATTTCTAATTGTCTTCTTCTTTTATTTTCTCAGGAATGTATCATTAAATTTTCCACAGAACTAGGAATCTTAATAGGTGCTAATGCAATTGTGAATTGTAGTCATTGTTACCTAAATTAACCTCTGTACATTCTGTTTCATATTGACCTATGCAAAAACATTGTGCAAAAACATGCATTAACTAAAATACGTATCAATTCTGCTATTCTTGTTAGACAGTATATCGTTACAATTAACCAGTTTGTTGACAGATTTCTATGAGAAACCTGTTAGGATCATAAATATGTACCTTTAAATAAGTAGTTATTTTTTTCTTTACATCTAGGAATTTGAAATGGAATAATATATTTGGTTTGGGGTGTTCCCCACCCCCCACACTTTAGAAATCACCCAGACTAGACTCAGTCAGCTCTGGAAATTTGAATGAAGCTTATATTTACAGCTGGCACAATTTACAAGCAGATATTTACAGTATATACAGATATATACAGAAAAAGACAAGGGAAAAAAGGTAATACAACACAATTCCCCTCCCAGAAACCTGAGTCCCCAGGAGGGGCTCTCAACCACCCCTCACCTTCCCCTACCCCTCTCAACCTTACCCCAGNGCACAATTAGTGCATACAGTAATATCCTTCTATGTGAAGATATCTGTGCAGTCTATCACATTTTTTCTTAGTTGTGTGCACACAGCATCTTTTTCTATTACTTTACATTAAAAGAGTATGTTTCATTGATAAGATTTTAATATCTTTTACAAGACCAACTTAAATGTTAGAAAAGCCTTCTGGAAAATATGAGGAGCAATAAACATTTTCCTATACTGATCATTGAAAGGTAGCCATTGTTTGGATCAAACAGAGTAGCTGTTGACCAGCAGATTCTCTTCCTGGAGACAAGACAGGGAGAATGCTACCATATTTAATTGAGACCTGAGCCCATATTCCAGAGTTCCCGGATTCAAGGACAAAACCTTAGTTTGGCTAGCAGTGGTTGCCTCTTATGTTAGAGAGGCTCAGGTTTGATAGTGATGCCCTTTCAGTTGTGTTTTTATGATGATGTCTTCCTGTAATTTATTATTTTGCCTTTTATTTTTGTTTGTTTAGGGCTTTTAAATTTATTTTATTTTATTTTTCAGGGCACAACCTGGCTTCCTCCTGATCCATGTTCAGAAATTTTCTTTATGTTTTTCATTTAATAACCAAGTATCAAATCTGTCTTCCTGATAATACAGTCCTTCTTGGACAAATAATCCATGCCCCTTAATTGGTAGTCTGTTCCTTCACTTGCTTCACTTTGTTCCATGACTATGGAACTACAGGCAGCAGAATGTTTCATTAAGGAAAAAAAATATGAACTTAGAAGTTTTTGGAAGATGAAAAAAAAAAAAGTATATTTTTTGTTCTAATACTACTGTTTTTAGATACTAATTTTGGAATACCTTCATCCTTTAATCTGATCAATCTTGTCTATTGCCATATCAGTTGCAAGGTGTAGCCGTTATATACATTGTGAATGATAACAAGCTATATAGTTTAATACACTAATGAGATGCAGAGCTTGTGTGATTGAATAACTTAATGTGAAATTTTTTTCAAATTAATGAGTTTTCTTATATCAATGCAGATGTTGATAACATGAGTGAAATAACACCATTTGATTTTAAATGAGTGTCTCTAAAGTCAGAGTTAACAAGATGGATGAATCTTGTTGAATGAAAAGCCAGTTTCTTTAATAACTCTAATGCTAGCAGTATTTTAGCAATCAAACATTTTTGCTCATTCTTGTGACCTGCCATGTTCTCTGTAATGTAGCGTATTTTCCTGGTATTAAGCATGTGTAGAGCTCTATGATAATTTACAAACCTGTCAAATTCTGTTTTACAGCCACAGTGTTTCAATTTTGTGTGCTTATCTGGAACCTGTAGGAGAAGATCACTGTGGGGTCTGAAAATTATTGTTCATAATTATGCACAGTTAACTATCACTTTCTATTTCAGATGATTCTGCTTGAGCACAAGTTCCTGGTCACTAATGACAGAGGCAAATACTTTAGCTTCCCTTCAGTAACACTTCTAGCATGAACAAGCTCCCAGATCTCAGTGCTTCCCTGGGTGGTGAGAAAAAAACTGAAAAAATAGGTACACCTTTCCAGACATGAGCAGACTTACAAGGGGTGAGAAAAGAAAAGTGACAAGGGATTGCTAAGTCTTGATAAATCCTTCCTCAACTTATTCATTGAGATAATATCATATCAATTCTGTTGAACAGAGGAAATTATTCCATGCTAGACCAGAGAAGGAGCAAATTGCTCAGAGACATTGTTCAAGGGTCTGCACTCTTTTAAAATTATGTCTTTGATGACTAAAATGTTCTAGAGACTTCCAGGAATACAGGATCAGGACAGGAAAGAAAATACTTGAACTCTACATATATCTGTGTGACTTTGTAACATCCCATAACAGTATGAACTTTCATGACTTCATGACTCCTAATCATCTCCCTGTTGCCTGCTTTCTAACGCATAGTTTTGGATGGCCCCTGAAGGGGTAAGTCCATTAGAGAATCAGCAATGGCTTTAGGTGTCTTACCTGTAGGTGTGGGACCATTTATCAAAAAAAAAAAAAAAAAAAGCAAACCAAACCAAACACCTCCCCCCCCCTACAAAAACCCCAAAAGACAAAACCCAAAAAACAAAACCACCCCACTCCCACACAATATATGAAATATGAGTAATTTCTTTCTTCAAACCAGAAGTTTCTACCATTATTGTAAATTCATAGTAAAAATTGTGATAGTTTCCACTCTCAGTACTTTGGTGTCTGACTCAGACAAACAGAAATAGTACTGTGACTTCTTTAAATTCTGAATTCAGATGCTTGGTTTTTATGGCTATAAATACTCAAGTTTAGCATTGACCAGTAAGGATGCAATTCACTAATTGCGGGGCTTTTTTAGATCTTACTCTTTTTTCACATACTACAATCTCTGAAAGGAGCCAATTAGCAGAAAAGGAGGACCCATGAAATGAATTTGCTTTTTCTTCAGTTTTAAAAAAAATGTTTTCTAAGCCTTATTTAAATGCAAGACATTTTCCTTCAACTTCCAATACATGTATTAACGTAGCACCTCAGGTCACAAACCCTCTCCTTTCCGTTTGGTTTTTTTTTTTTCCTTTTCTCAAAGTTGCTAGTTCAGAAAGATGATGTGTGAGATATTCAAATCTCTGTACCTCGTTTAGATGACAGTGATTGTAATGAGAACTGAAAGAAGCTACTGGCACAACACAAGCACATTCCCGTGACAGGAACTGTAAATGAGGATTGTAAAACTGACACTTCTCCTGAACCTGTTTTCTTCATTGAAAAAAGTATCTTAAATGATGGTTCCTAGAGGCACCCCTACTGGCACCAAGTGTACAAATAATGCTTGCATTTCAGTTCAGAAAAAGAAAAATGAAAATATTTCATTGAAAACTGACAACTGTAACAAATTTTAAAGGTTAGCCTTGGTACTAGTTAGCATATCTATTTATGTCTATTGAACAGTGGAACACACATACAAGAGCAAATACAAGGAAAAACAAGAACCAAGAAAGCAAGCATTATAATTCATAAATGCTAGATCTTTCTGACTGACTATTTTTTTCAGGATATTAGAAGTCTGCTAAGTGAATTCTGCTGGTTCCTAAGTTACTTCAGAAGCTCATGGAGAAACCTGGCCCAAGAATGTTAATGTTTCTGTAAGTGGTTAGCTACCAAAGCATATTATGATTTTTCATTCCTCCAAGCACTTGTTCGTGTTTCTTTGTATTAGTACAAGTTAGGGCTCTTCAAGAAATGTTTACCTGACAGTTTTTCATATTTGAATTTCACAACTCCCTATAGATTATAAAAAGCTCCAAATTTAGTCATAATCCACTACTACAAAATAAGTTCAACCTTTTTTTACAGATTCAAAATGCTAATTATGGTAATAATGAGGACGTAGAACCTTCTTCTCTGCTTCAGCTGCATATGATGCTGCTTTTGACAGGTTAACTTGTTTTAAAACTTTCTAAGGAGAGGGAGGGTTAGTAAATGAAAATGTTGATCATTAAACATTTCAACTGAGGGCTGAAGCTGTTAACATTTATCAGAATTAACAACTTTTCTGGCAATCAGTTACTGTGAATTTTGCAGTTCTCACCTAACAAATAATTGGTTTTAGACAGCATTTGTGAGTGATTGAAATGCATGGTTTTAGCAATTAAGATAGTTTGGTGAAACTAAACACTCCAGCAGTGAGCTGATGACAGAGGGAGACAACTAATTTCAGTACTAACCTCTGCATTCAAACAGGGTAATATAAAAGGTGAGTGGCAAATGGCAAAATAGAGGCTTTCCTTCATCAAGGCTGGACTCAGATATCATTCCAGATGCAATCCACTCTGCCACACCGGAAACATGCTTGTTTATCAGAGAAGACTTCGCAGGTAGGAGGAAAGCCTATCTTTTTCAGTGGTTTCAAGGCAGAGAAAGGTACTCTCATAGCAATCATGTCATTGCCATACTGACAACAAATAGAATTTTTAGTGGGGATGAGTTAAAGATTATACCTTGAATCTGGATCAGGTTCATTGACAGCACAGGTGAACCTGGTTTTTGGCAAGTTTATTGAATGCCATCTCTGTAGACTGGTGCAGTATTATAGCCTTTATTATGAGTGAAGATTATACCTTGAATCTGAGTCAGGTTCATTGACAGTACAAGTGAACCTGGTTTTTGGCAAGTTTACTGAATGCCATCTCGGTAGACTGGTGCAGTATTATAGCCTTTATTATGTTGTTAATCTCCATCATCAGGTTAGTAAAATGTCTTTTGAACTTTTGAAGAATTCTGATGACATGACATTATGGAAATGAGAAATACAATGCCATTTGCTGTGTGACACAGAGGAACAAGGTAGCCAGAGCTGCCAGGAAAAGTTTAGAGCTTGTTTAAACACTGCTTTGAAAGTGTTAATACAAGTTCTGCAAGCCATGATGATTTCCAGATAACTTACAATGGTGCAGTATTCTCACAATGAGCTCACAGATGCATATCTTATGCTAAAATAGATGCAGGTAGGACTAGAGAGAAGAGAAATAAAGTACTAAAAGAGATAGAAACTAAAACCAATACGAACAAGTTATTCAACACCAATCATAATGATAGAGGGTTTTATTCTCCTATAAGGGTATAAGCAGTCACATAATTACAAAAACAAAGATCATACCAGAGGGCTTCTCATCTATCAAACTTTGGAGGCTTTTTCCTCCACTTTGATATGTGTTATATGGTCATGTATGTGTACAACTAGTCTACTGAGACCGCAAAATAAAATTATCTATTGTAAAACATCACTGTTTTTTGTAGCAGACTCAAACATTTTACCATATCTCTAGTAAGAGATACTAATTTCCTGAAAAAGTTCATATTTTATTGTAGATATTAGCATGAGAACATCATTATTTTCTTTACAGCAGTGGTGCTTTGTAACCCCATGTTACTTCTGATTTACTTATTTCATACTTATCCTTCACAATGCCTGTAACTTAATTTTTATATTATAGTGCCTGCAACCAGATAAAGAGCACCACTGAGTCTGAAAGACAGTTAATGTTTCACTATACCTAATGTTATACTATCATATAATGTCTTAAATTCATATGGTCTAGTTAGAATTACAGAATCACAGAACCAGTCAGGGTTGGAAGGGACTGCAAGGATCATCTAGTTCCAACCCCCTGCCATGGGCAGGGATACCTACCCTAGATCAGGCTGGCCAGAACCTCATCCAGCCTGGCCTTAAACACACCCATGGACGGGGCCTCAACCACGTCCCTGGGGAACCCATTCCAGGGTCTCACCACTCTCATGCTGAGGTACATCCTCCTCACTTCCACTCTGAATTTACCCACCTCCAGCTTTGCTCTATCCTCCCTAGACCTATCACTACCTAAAAAGTCCCTCCCCAGCTTTTTTCATAGAATCATAAAATCAACCAGGTTGGAAAAGACCTTCAGGATCATCCAGTCCAACCTATCACCCAGCTCTAGCCAATCAAATAGACCATGCACTAAATGTCTCATCCAGCCTTTTCTTGAACACCTCCAGGGACGGCCACTCCACCACCTCCCTGGGCAGCCCATTCCAATGGCACATCACTCTCTCTGGGAAGAACTTCCTCCTAACATCCAGCCTATACCTCCCCCAACACAACTTGAGACTGTGTGGTGGTTTGGGTGTAACCACAAACATACAAGCAGGCTTAAGTGAGCTCTGCAAGTAGGCAACTGAGCGAGTGAGCGAGCACATGAGCCTGCGTATCTCTATTTATTAAATGTGGACCAAGATTAATGGTCTCATTGCCCACACTATCACCCAATCACCTTTGGCAATCATCCAAATTTACCCAAAAAAGGAAGACCTGTATACTGTTCTCCTCCAAAAATGGGGGGCACATAAGCCTTGCATGCAACAGGAGCGTGGGTCTTATGAAACCCCTCTTCTGCAACCGGACTAAACCAGACTACCTTGTCTGGGTTTTTTTTTGTCCTGTTTTCCCACCCCTGGCTGCAATGCAGACAGGCAGGCAAACATGTCTGGACAAGACAGGACATGCTCAAGCCCATTTTGTGACCCTTGGGACTCTCCACTACATGTACACAATAATTAGTGGTGTTGTGAGAGAAATTGCAGTTGTTGGAATAATTGCAGCTGCTCTGGGGAGCTGAAGAAGTGATAGCTACTTTTGTGGCATTGCTGCTTGTGTTTCTGCCACTCTGCAGTTCCCTGACTCTCTTTGAAAGAACTGAAGTAGGTTGACCATCCCACTTGTTCATGTTCTCACCAAGTTAGTCATGCAGATTTATCCACCTTGGCGCATGTGATTACTGATGTCTAGGTGCAATTTGTGTCGTCCTTGGCTGGAATTGCCTTTCAGGAGGTGGGCGTCTGTTCCTGATGGCAGAAACATGCATCCATTCCGATGATAAAGGGATGGTATCTTTTACCAGATTGGAAAATGGTCTTAAGTTCCTCTTTCAGTTCTCTCATACTACCTTTAATGTCATCCTTAATGCTGTCTTTAATGTCATTCTCCATCTTTTTCATCTCTAGTCATAGTGTGCTAGTTTGAAGCTAGCTAGGATGTTTTGGTGAGAAGAACTAGATGATAGGCTGAGAAATGAAAACAATGGTGAGGTCTACTTCACTCACAGTCTTGCTGAGATGTGTACAAAAGAAGGGCAAAACAAAGATTAGGTCACTTGCTTCTTCTCTTCGCTGAGAGCTTTGCCTGCTGGGGAGAAGCTGAGGCTGCTGGCTGGACTCCATCTTGCTTTCTAACCTCACCCTCCTTTTGCTTGGCTGTTTCACCTTGCTTTTTAACCCTCTTGGCTGAACCTCCATTCTTCCTTAGGACTGGGGTAAGATTGATAGGGGTAGGGGGAAGGTGAGGGGTGGTTGAGAGTCCCTTCTGGGGACTCAGGTTTCTGGGAGGGGAGTTGTGTCTGTATTACCTTTTTACCTTGTATATTTCTGTNATGTTAGCATAAGATGAAGGAACATGCTTAATAAGCTTCTTCATGAGACCTATTCCAAGAGGAATGTCATCAGGCTCACGTATCTCACGATCTCCATAAAGTTCTTCCTTCACAGCAAACTACTTCAGAAGCTTAATTCCCTGCTCAATGGTGTTTCACTTCTTGGCCGCCCATGGCAGATCATCTCGGGAAGGCTATCTTATAGGCACAGCCAACAGGAGGTGTGTCTGCAAACTAACCTTACCAAGAGGACTTGTTAGGTATTTGTCCACTCCACTTTCCTTTGTGATTGACCTTAGCTGCTTGGCAGACTTGTCTCCTACCTGCAGGGCATTTGCACCAATAGTACGGCACCTCACCAACCAGGTTAGCATTGGCTTTCTTGCTTCCCTTGAGTATTCCTTTCTATCTTCCCTGACCTCTCTGAGGGGATCATTGAAATCTTGGATGTCATCCTTCTCTTCTTCCTCTTGCTGTTCTCGTTGTCCCTGACCTAGGAACAGAACCTTCCTAAGAGCACTCTTAAACTCCTCGGAACCATCCTTTTTCTTAGCAGCCAATTTCACAACGCTCCTCTAGACAGAGTACTGAGATCTAAGTATGTTGGCCAAATCTCAAAGACTGTACGTCTCCTCTGCCTCCTGTCATGCATCAGAGGGTCCACAACAGGACTACACTGATCCCTGATGCCACCTGCCAGCTCAGAAGGCCAGTTGTCCTGGAGACAACCTGTTCCACTGTTGAAGATTGAGGCAAAAGACAGTGTTAAGAACCTTTGTCTTTTCCTTATTCTATGTCACTATATTCCCTTCTCCATCTAATAAGGACTGGAGGTTATCCTTGCTCATTCTTTTGCCATTAATATACTTATAGAAACA
>WAAF01020325.1:0-36255 GCA_013400475.1 Tricholaema leucomelas
CCCAGCTAGGCTCAAACTAGCACACACACATTTAAGTTTGTCACAGGAATGCCATGCATAGTTGTAACATCTTAAAAAGCCTTTTTTTCATCTCTGCTTCATGAATGTAGTCATGCATAATCACTGATGCATCTTTTTAACACTGAAGGGAAAGAAAACAAGTACTTCTCAGAAACATCAAAGCAAAATTTCATCTAACAAAGCAAGAAGCTTATTTACTACAGTTTCTACTGTTGCTACCCACTGAGTTCACTGAAGCCTTTTGATAATCTGAGGTTCTAAAACTAAGGTTTTTAATACAATGATTTCATTGTTCAATTTTAATTCTCTGAACACCAAAGTAAATGAGGTAAAGATAGGACGGGAGGCCAGCGAACTGTTAATACACTTACAGAAAACAAATATATTTAAAATACATTTAAATCTTATCAAATTCATGGAACTGAAAAAAATAATGGAAGCAAAATATATGTGCATTAGCACCTTATTCATTAGTCCCACAGTTAACAACTTTCTATCCTGCTGCCTCATTTTCAGAATGCTCTCACTTCAACCTCTGTGAAACTGATGTCTTCAAATTCAGGACCTCATTTATTTTCTGAAAATATTACTAAAATCATTAACATGTAAATCAGAAATCTGGGCTCCAAACAGATTCTTCTAAACAATGAAAAAAATCCATGTGTAATGACATGAGGGGTTCACCTCCACCACACTCTGCTAGATAGTGCTAGAAAATGGCACATACTGGAATGCATAATATATTATCACAACCATGAAGTAGCTGAAGTAACTGATAAGTAGTAAACCAAAAGCTCCTTTAACAACTTACATGTATTACTTTAGTTTTAGCCTCTTGCCGAACACCACAACACCAGAATAAAGAGCGGTACCACAGACCTACATCTCTTTTGAAGAAGATACTTGCATAATAAACAACATTAACAAAAATATTTTTACACTTGAGATCTGCAAAAGAAAGTAAGACAGATGGTTCTGGATCTAGAGGGACATGAAGACATCGACTTATAGAATCATAGAATCATAGAATGGTTTAGGTTGGAAGTGACCTCAAGGATCATCCAGCTCCAACCCCCTGCCATAGGCAGGGACACCTCCCACTAGAGCAGGCTGCTCAAGGCCTCATCCAGCCTGGCTTTAAACGCCTCCAGGGAGGAAGCATCCACAACCTCCCTGGGCAACCCGTTCCAGTGTCTTACCACCCTCACTGTAAAGAACTTCCTTCTAACATCCAGTCTAAATCTCCCCTCTTCCAGCTTAAACCCATTCCCCCTCGTCCTGACATTACCAGACCTTGTAAATAGTCCCTCCCCAGCTTTCCTGTAGGCTCCCTTCAGATACTGGAAAGCCACTATAAAGTCTCCTCGAAGCCTTCTCTTCTCCAGGCTGATGAGCCCCAACTCTCTCAGCCTGTCCTCATAAGCTTTCTTTAAACTACAAATCTTTCTGTTCCTCCCTCTCCTCTTACAAAAGGAACAGACATCCTATTCTCACATCTAAGGTGGGATTTCTTCACTGCTGTACTTTCATAAGGAATAAGAGGAGGAGCGACAGCAGGAAACAGTAGAAGACACAGTATCCCTTACCAAAAAAACTGCTTTCAGACATCAGAGAGGAGAAAGAGGATATGGCAAAGAAACTGAAAACAGGAAGAGACTGGGAAAAAAAAGAAGGTATCCATAAAATGGGGACTTGAGTTTATACCACAATAATATTTTAAAATATTTTCCTGTTGAGTTCATTGAATAAAACACTGAAAAAAAACACAAGGCTCTGAGAGAAATAGGGTGCAAAATATATACGATAATGGGCATTATACCACCTGAGTACAAGCGTTAGAAAAAAAACAGGGAGCGGGCAAGAAGTTTAAAAGCCGCTCAAATCTGTTCACTTCATGTCTTTACTCTTGTTCGCCCACCAGATGGTGCCGTTGTAGCATCCATGAACGAGCAAGCTGCGCTCATCCCTGCCTACGCACTGCACTCCGAGCGTTGTCATCCCAGTTTCTGAAGGGACCGTTTAACTGTGACACTGACGCGTGAACTGTTCTTAAAAGAGGAGAGTTTTCAGACTGTTCTCGGTATACAGAATTTTCAGAATCTCTTTATAAGCCTAACTAGTTCTGGTAGCAGCATGGTCTACAGGGCATGCCTACCCCCGTAGCAGTTGGTATCTGCTGTGGTGTCTGGATGTGTGAGCAGCGCAATGACAGTTTGTGCATAAACTCCTACAAAACACTGGAGATTTCTTTCGTTGTCTGAAACACAGTGGAAATATTTATTCTCTGCAGAGCTGAATATTTCTCCCACAGTGATGGAGAAAACTAACAGCTGCTCAGGTTAACGTGTTCCTGTTTGTATACTAACACTCAAACTGAAGGATACATAGCATTCCCCACAGCTTGACTGGTACATGGAAGCAAACTGTCTAATCGTGTTAATCTCGATTAACAGTGTAAATCTTCTAGTCTATTACTACCTTCTTTCATAATCTACATATATTGCACAAATTTCTTTAGAAAGAAACGCTGTCAGAGCAAATGATGCATCAAATTCAAACAGGCCATCAAGATTGCTAATGGATTTTAATAGCAGCTATTACAGCATAATGGTATTTTCCCAACAGCTGTTTGTTTATAAAATTTTCAGTTTACAAGACCTTTATGTCCAATCCCAGGAGACATCCCTCAATTCATTTATAATCATTTGGTTCAACCTACATACAAATGCTGTCTCAGTTGCACTGGGTGTGCTCACCTCCATGTACAAGACATGAGCAATGAAAATAATGGGGAACCTTAAAAGTTAAGATAATGACTCTGTATCTTTTGACTCTAACAGCAAATAAGTATGTCACATATTTCTTATGTCTTCTCACTCTTGAATAGCTCACTGCAACTAAGCAGCATCTACTCTGTTTTCTGTCTCTAATGGACATATGATTGATTAGTTCCATGTAGCTACACCTGCCTGAGGTAGTGCTAGGCCGTCACGAGGACGTAACTGGTGCATCTGGCCACAATGGCACAATGTAGCCTGCAGAAGCAGTGAAGGGGGGATTAATTTGTTTTATATTGTTGGTTTTAATTGGGGTTTGGGGGTTGAGTTTGGCTTTTTTTTTCTTCAATATATGACCAAGTATTTTAGGTTATTGATTAGATCAGAAATTAGGAAGAAATAGGAAACTAGGAGCCTGAGTCATATTCCACCTTGAACCGTACTTTACTATTTTGTTTGGGGTATTTAAGTACTGGGAAGAAAACTAGGAATGGAAGCTAACTGTGAACTGAGTAGAAAAACTGTTAATTTTACTGAATTATCTTTTTAGATATCATGACTTTGCTCTTAGTTCAGCTTTCTCCCTGATTCTCAAAGCTGCCTAGGTAGTACAAATATTTAAATAGCAGTTAATGCTGAAGCTTGGATAAATGCCTTTTATTATATGTACTAATGGGTAAGTTGTTTTTTTTTTTTCCAGAAACGTCTAGAACTAAGTAATCATGTATCCGTGTGGTTAGCAAATATCCTCCTAACAACAAACACCAAAGGATTTTTTAGAGTATAGGCCAAGACAGAAAAACCATGCACTTCACTTTGAACAATGCATTCTTTGGACAGTAGATGGCTCCAATTTTCCACAGAAAAAAGCTGCCACTAAAATTCTCAGCCAGGACCTCCATTTACTGCAATACAGGAGCAGAGAAGTTGCTATGCAGTAAGCAGGAATAATAAGAATAAAAGAATAATAAGAATAAAACATAAGAATAAACAAGCTGTTAAATGGGTATCGTTTGCTGGTAGTGTTTGTTGGGTAGCCATCTAACAAAAAGGCATCTTTCACCCATACTGTAAATGTTCTCCTAAATAATTAACTTGCAGTAAATGTCAACTACAGCCAGGCTCTTCACATTCTACCTCTGTGCTTGTAATCACTGTGGGCTGATAAGTACATAGCTGTCTCCAGTAATCACAAAACTTACTAAGAGACAAATCTTTACTTTTTTTTCCCCCCTCTCTCTCATGGAGTCTCTTGACCACCACCTTCTTTCAACAGTCCTTTTCTCCCTAGACATATAGTCTAAGGCCTTTTTTTGCTGCCCCTGTGTTTGCCAGGAAATTTACAGTTAGATCTAGTTCTGTCCTTGCAGCTGATAAGAGGAAAGAAAGTAAAAAGCAGAATCTAGATAATGATCAAGTAAAATACAAGTACTTTCTACTATCTCTAACCACTGTCCCTTAAAAAAATCCACTAATGAGACTAGACTGCAAATCTCACAACTGATACTTATAAAGCAGCTAGCATCAAAAAAACAGACATCTCAAGCATGACTCCTACTGGTCTCCACTCACTTACTAGCATCACAATAGAAAAAGGCTATTTTGTTGATGAGAGAGTTCCCCTTTGACAATAAATGCTGATACTTTGGAATGGTCTACCCAAAAAAAGGTAAGAAAAATTCTGATCTAAGACATTTTTTCTTCAGTTACTTAACATTTTAGTTCAATCTCTTCTAAGTAACTGCATCTTCTGAAATCAGCAGCATGTTTTTGCACACAGTGTCTACTTGTAGTAGTGACAACTTGGGATCTTTCTAGTTAGTACTGAAGACTGGCATGCAGACCAAGATCATTGCTAAATCTTGTGTTATACATCGGAGATGCAGAAAGTAAAAGGCTGCACCTGCAGCGAGAAGCAAACAGGACAGGTGATTCTAAACTAACCCACTAGATCATAGAATCATTGAATCAACCACGTTGGAAGAGACCTCCAAGATCATCCAGTCCAACCTATCACCCAGCCCAGTCCAATCAACTAGACCATGGCACTAAATGCCTCACTCAGTCTTTTCTTCAACACCTCCAAGGAAGGTGAATTCACCACCTCCCATTCCAATAGCAAATCACTCTCAATGTCAAGAACTTCCTCCTAACATCCAGCCTATACCTTCCCTGGCACAACTTAAGACTGTGTCCCCTTGTTCTATTGCTGGTTGCCTGGCAGAAGAGACCAACCTCCACCTGGCTACCATGTTTACTATAAGGCTCAAGCTCTCTTCTTCAACAGCCAACATTCAAGGAGGACTGTTCGTTCTGCTTTCAGCTCGAATCCATGAGTTACTGAATCCAGTTTCCAACTGTCACTGAGTCACTCCGGGACTTCCAGAATCTCAGTGGTGACAATGACCAATGGACCATATATCACTATACTATGTTATTTACATTAAATCAGCTTTAGTTTTCTTCTCCATCAGAGTCTCTTCCTTTTCCCCTTTCTCTCCTGTCTGGGAAGAGAGAAGGGTTAATAGGAAGTGTCTATCAATCATTTAGAGGCTAGCCTATCCCTGACCCATGATGTTTACTCAGTGTTTTTAATTTTGTTTGATGCCACAAAAAAAGAGTGGTACTTAACTTGTCTAGGAAGTTTATGTTAGTACGTGAAAGTTCCCCTCTTTTCATCTTTCCAGAAGCTTTATTCAAGGACTTTGCAATAAACTAGACATATTTTGAGGTATCATCATAAGTGATTCTAAGGAGTTAAATTGCTAAATTGAGATGTTTGTCTCAACACTGCCCCATGAAAATAGTGACTGAAGCAACTGAGCAGGGTATCTCACCCTGTATCACATACCTAGCTCTGTGACTCTGGCAACTGGTAACCAGAAAAGACCATGAGCTAGTGCTACCATGCAAGATGGAGCTCACAAAACCATCACTTACACATTCAAGAATGTTGTACTGCAGGCTGGAGCTTACTGCACAAATGCATCCAAAGATCATGGAATGTGCTGATAACTTTTGGACATCTTCAGAGAAGAGTCTCCTATAGAGGGGATGTATCTGCAGTTTAGAGCATGACCAGAGTGCAACTAACTGCAGGATGGAGCTTACACAAGTTGAATGTGCTATAACTACGGCAACTGAATGAGGAATTGTGGCCACATGTGATATTGGAAAGAGTATAAAAATTCAAAGTACGGTTCAGGAAACTCACAGCACTAAGAGTAACATGTGGGGCACCTCCCCATTCTGGATTAGTTTGGTCAGGAAGGTGCAAGTGGGGCAGCTGCTGAGGGAGAGGCAAGTGGGCTACCTGGAGATACTGGGAAGTGGGACACCCCCTTGAGATGACCATTCCCAGTACCCTATTCTAATTTATGCATTGTTATGGTAACAGAATTGAGGATTACCTTGAACTTGAACTTTTCTGAAGAACAGAGTTGTAAGCCCTCACTGCTAGAAATGGAGTGGGCCAGTAAAAACGGGGTTGACCCCCAAGCAGTAGATTGAGTGGCTGCTTTACAGTCAGATGCTAAGATCCACAAAGAGAAAGTGAAATCAGTCTTACGTGCAGTCCCAGGGGCTGCCCTTGTGGCAGCCATCGAACACCAGAACCAGGAGTGTGTTGCCATAAATCAAGATGGTGACAGCCAACAAACCGAAGTACCATATTATTGTTAATGCAAGATGTAGTGAAAACTCTTGCAGTCATAGTTAGAGGAAGAGAGCCAGCTGGCTAATCTGTTGTGAAACGCTGTTAAGGAGAAACCTTCGGAAGAGAGCAATGGGTGTTTTGTGGAGGTGAACATAAAAATGTGGATACAGGGAATATAATCCTAACCTATGTACCCCCAGGCTCGCTTTGACGAACTGAAGGAGAGAATAGAAAAATTAGGAGTATTTGTGCCTTTAAGGTCATTGATACAAGCTGAGTGAGCATATAATAGGTACAGGGAATCCCTTTTTATGCCATTGAATCATAGAATAGGTACAGGACATCCCTTTTTATGCCATTGGATTAGCAAAGTCAAAAAATAAAAGGTAGAAAAGCAAGGGAATTAAAGACTGAGTATGTGTGGAGAACCTCTATCTTCACAGGAGATTGTATTTTACTGACTGAAAAGGATGCAAAGGGATATTTGGGACCTGGAGTGATTTTAAGTTCAGGGAATCATTGTTTTTTAACCTGAAAAAGCAGCCTATTGGGTGTGGAGACTAAATCCCCTTGAAAGAGGAGACCAAATAACCATTATAGGGACTATGCATCAATTGGTAGAAAAAATTCCAAAGACTGCCTGTCTCCAAATAACGTAAGATAGGGAGCCCAAGCCATACCAGGGGTCTCCGATATGTTACCCTTAGACCTAAGAGAATGTCTCCTCAAGGTTTATCTGGTTCTTTAAAGACTTTGAGCATTCAATTATAAGAACAAATAAAATCCATCCCTTGGGGAGAAAGAATTTCAGCTACTCTGGAAGGGCAAGCTACCCTGGACTGACACCATTCAGAAAGAAAAATGTAGATATGGGACAAGGCATCACAGGAACTTACTAATTATGGACAGAAGTATTTAGGATTTAGAAGCGGGTACTAAAACTGAGTCTGAAGGAAATAGACAGATTAAGCAGAAACCCCTGCCACAAGACTTCCCTGGCAAAAAAATCTCTGGCTGTTAACGGCCCAAATCACCAACCCAGGGTTAATGAGGCTTATTGGCTGAAATGAAATAATCTGTGGTTAGTAAAAATGGATTCCTAAAATATCATTGCCTACAGACACAGGATGGATAATCTCTGCCTTTTAACATCAAATCCCCAAAGGGTGACTGAGCACCTCCTTTGTTTACATTGTAGGTGCCAAATATAAACATCAACCAGAAAAGAAGTGAACATAAGAATTATATTTTGGATTATGTACAGAATTTTTGGTACTTCAATTGTTTATTTTGATAATATGAGGCTGTTACTTGTATTTGTACAAACATTTGTATTGTGCCTGTCCTCAGAACCCACAACTTCAATCACTGTACCTGAGAATTCCTGGAACCTTGCATGGAAATTGATTATTGACTTTTATAAAGGTATGGAATCATGCAGAGCATGGCCTTTATACAAAATTGCTCCAGTATGCTGAGCAAGATGTCTAAGTTTTTTCATGATCTCCATTAATCTGAAACCATACATGCATATCTATCTATCTATCTACCTATATATGTATCTCCAAACCAATACATTTTAAAATGCAAATTAAGGCTTTACAAACACTGTAATTTAGAGGAACCCTGTTTATCTAAATAGTATAAAAAAGCTGTGGCTCAACAAGTTTGTTTAGATTTGAGTTACACTGAATGAAATATTCCAAAACAAAATATAAGAAACAGGTCACATTGAACTTATTTATGATTATTTTTAATTTAATAAGTTTGGGTAAAGGATGAGAAATTACATCACTTACGAGTTTCATGCCTCAAACTCTCCCAACTGATACCACTGTCACTGGATAGCACAGCAATAGCCACAGAAGTAAAAGTTACACAGATGCCTAGAGATATCTGAGAGTCTCACGAGAGACTCTTTCTATAAATACAATTTAGCAGTTAAGAAATATTTTTGTAGTGTTTTTCTCATAACTTCATAAGAACCTAGTAGTTACATTCTGAGTTCTGGCAGAGCTGCACTCAGAACAGATCTTGCATCTACCTTTGTGATATATATTCTGGCTGCTGGGCTTTACACTGTTAAATTCTGACAATCTGGTTCTGAAGTACATCCTCTGACATAACCAATTTGGTTCTGAGGTACATCCTCTGACATAACCACAACCAAGTAGCTCCTTCCATTAATGCTGTTTTAGAATAGAATAGAATAGAATAGAATCAATCAGGTTGGAAGAGACCTCCAAGATCATCCAGTCCAACCTATCACCCAGCCCTATCCAGTCAACTAAACCATGGCACTAAGTGCCTCATCCAGTCTTTTCCTGAACACCCCCAGGGATGGTGACTCCACCACCTCCCTGGGCAGCCCATTCCAAGGACAAATCACTCTCTCTGTGAAGAACTTCCTCCTAACATCCAGCCTATACTTCCCTCGGCACAACTTGAGGCTGTGTCCCCTTGTCCTGTTGCTGGTTGCCTGGGAGAAGAGACCAACCCCCACCTGGCTACAGCCTCCCTTCAGGCAGTTGTAGACAGCAACTTTTGAAACCTGATTTTGGAACATATATAAAACTTTGCCATCTCAATTACTCCAAGAAGAGTCTAAGACTTTATGGAGTCTGAATCACTATTTAAAGTAGTCAAGTCTACTAAATTTAATTCTTTCTGATGTTATAGGCCATAGGATCTCTGACATATCCCACATCCCCTGCTCTGTGTACCACGGTGACCAAGGAGCTTTCAGTTGAATGACAAAACTAGAGAGATTCCAAAAAGAAACTAAATATACAAAATATTTGACAGATAGTTAGTCTAAAGCAATTTTCAGCACTTTAGTACATATATCATATAAGCTTATTCTCTGAGTAGTTCTTTATATATTAAATGAAGGGAGGAGAGAGGGGAGACAATTCTCTTCAGTTTTCCATGTGTTCCTTCTTCTTTCAGTGTAGTACAGAATACTATGCAAATAAATTTGTCAGTGATATGGACAGAGGAATTGAGTGCACCCTCAGCAAGTTTGCAGATGTCACCAAGCTGTGTGGCACAGTTGACTTGCTGGAGGGCAGGGATGCCATCCAGAGGGACCTGGACAGGCTGGAGAGGTGGGCCCAGGCCAACCTCATGACGTTTAACAAGGCTAAGTGTAAGGTCCTGCACCTGGGTCGGTGCAATCCCAGGCACAGATACAGGCTGGGTGATGAATGGCTGGAGAGCAGCCCTGAGGAAAAGGACCTGGGGGTCTGGGTCGACGAGAAGCTCAACATGAGCCGGCAGTGTGCACATGCAGCCCAGACAGCNAGTGAGGGTGGTGAGACACTGGCACAGGTTGCCCAGGGAGGTTGTGGATGCTTCCTCCCTGGAGGTGTTTAAGGCCAGGCTGGATGAGGCCTTGAGCAACCTGCTCTAGTGGGAGGTGTCCCTGCCTATGGCGGGGGGTTGGAGCTGGATGATCCTTGAGGTCCCTTCCAACCTAAACCATTCTATGATTCTATGACTCTATGATTCTATACCATACTACATACATTCAGGAATGCTACCACTTCCATATAGTTATATAGTATTAAATAGTATTATTTCTGAACAGTGCACTATATACTTCCTTGTACTACTGGAAAATGCTGCATTTCTTGCTGACACTGATGAGTGAAATTAAAATTATGTGTATCAGATACTCAGAGCAGATTACAGTAGTACTGAGGTTGGCTCAACTCATAAATTATTATGTGATCTTTTAGGATTCGTAATGATCCATTAGAATAAATTTTCAGAGAACGAGCCTGAAAACTACTTAGGATGTCATGCTCCCTCAGAGTTTATATGTCATTAATACACATCTACTCAAATGCTTTGCCTCAATAGTAAGAATTTTGTATATTCCATAGTGGGAAATTTATGTAAAATAAAATGTAATGGAAATATATATATCTAACAATGCCAAATGTATGCAAAATTGAGGCAGAAAATATAATGTATCACTTGGTATGGCCATGAAAAACTGGTAGGCTTTAAAAGGAACAAACATCTACAGTATTTTTAACCACAACCCAAACACATACCATTTCCATCACTCACTTGAATGTAGAATTCTTTTGTCTCACTGGCAAGAAAGCTAGTGCATATTTGTGTCCTGGCTTCTCTTAACTTCTTGGTTATTTTTACTGAACAAATTATTATTAGGAATTCCTCCTAAACGGTTTACATCACTATCTAATGAATGGGAGGTAATCTACCACTGCTACCATAAAGTTAATGCAGCTGTGGCTTTATTGGTACTAGCTTTACTGGCACTGAGCATTACTCAGAAAGGGACACATGTACAGTTCACTGCTATAATGCTTGACAACAGTTGATTCTAATCTTAGTGGAACTTGTAAATGCTGAGTAAATACGTTCCACATAATCTCTCAAACAAGTCTGCACCCTGTGCACATCACCCTCTTCTAAGTATAAATGAAACTTAACCACACTGCATAATTGGCTCTCTACTTACTAGGCCAGATTCTGACTTCAGTTGTAGCTCTTAAGATGAGAAATGGCTTCAAATTAGTTAATACAAGTTACAGAAGATGATTTACATTGGAGAAATACCTATGCAATGAAGAGATAACCACTACATCTAATTACACATCTTTAAGGATAAGGGTGAGTTTCAATATCTGTCATGTTTCTCCCTTTTTTATTCCATATTATTTGAAGAATTGTCCAGGGCCTTATGAATTTTTAGCATTGACTTATTTCACACAAATTAATGGATAAAGTATTTCTATATAGCAAGCTATTTCATCAGAGAATGCAAAACAATGTCCAGGATCCTAATAAATATTGTTATGTCTGAAATGAGTTATCTCAGTAGTGACTTAGGTTCAGATTTATTGTACAGTTCATCAACTTCTCAGCATGCTGGATAATGAATGTTTCATTTACATTGCTAATTGCCAAGCCATGGTTCCTTCAACCTTTAACCCTTACGCTTTATCACATTATCACCATATGTCAATATAATTGCATTTAACATTCCAAATAAGTAACTTTTTTATGAGGTCAAGACATTCTTTTCTTTAAAGCTTTACCAGTGAGGTATCTTTAAAACTACCAAGTAAGCCAGGATTATACACATTCTGCAAAACTAATGGATTTTTTTTCTCCAGGAAAACCAAGTTTCTATCTCTTCATAATAATCTCTTTTTTTGATAAAATACTAATTTTCCCATTTTAAGTAAATCATGCTTCTGTGAAGAGTTGCACCTTCACTGTCTGTGATTACAAAACAGTATTAAGACCTAGTATGGGACATCTTCTGCCCCTGTGTGAGATATCTGTCTATAGTTTTCTTTGATTTGTGGAATTATGCACTTATTTCCACACATCCTACCAACCTGATCTTCATTCTGCTTTGCCTAGATAGTAAGTATTTTACTGCAGATACCATCCAAGACAGTTATGGTACAACAGCACTGCTCCTCATCAGCTTAAAACTTTTCTCAATGGAAGCTGCACTGCAGCGTATCTCTAAAACATCCTGCAGACAATGTTAATTCACCCTGCACTCGAAAGTCCCTTTCCTTCAGTTGACTTTCACCACAAATACTTTCACCCACTCTGAAATCTCCATTGCCTATAGCAAATTTTAAGCCAAACTATGTACAGAATAAGATATTTTGGAAAAGGATTTTTACTATCAAGTGTAACTGAGTCATTTTACTGCTTGCGCATGGTCGAATTTAAGAGGGAAATGACACTCCCAGATGGTAATGATTATGTCAGCAGAGACTCTGGCCTCTCTCCATTTCTTTGAAACAAGAAACTTTGGGAAGGTGCTTTCTCAGAATGTCTACACTTCTTAGAACAAGTCTGAATTTCAGAAATTTATTTCCCAGAGCCTGAGAAATCTAGGTGCACCATCAGAGACTAAATCAGAACAAACATTTGCTAAAATAAAGCAAATGGGTAATTAGGACAAACCAGAATGAATCTGATTCACTTTCCATGCAGCAAAGACATCATGTTACACAGCAGGTAAACAGCTCATACTTCTCACAGCTCACGTGTTCCTCGCATATACATGGTGCATGTAGATACATACATATATACATACATTTGGGATAGAGTGCACCATGAGCAAATTTGCAGATGACACCTGAGTGGTGGTGTTGATATGCCAGAGGGACAGGACATCATCCAGGGGGACCTGGACATGATGGAGAGATGGGCACAGGTGAACCTCATCAGGTTCAACAACAGCAAGTGCAAGGTTCTGCACCTGAGCCAGAACAATCCTATCAATACAGGCTGGGGGATGAGGTGATAGAAAGCATCCTTGAGGAAAGGGACTTGGAAGTGCCGATGCCAAGAAGCTGGACATGAGCAGACAGTGTGTGCTTGCAGCCCATAAGGCCAATCACATCCATGGCTGCATCAAAAGCAGTGGTGCCAGCAGATATGGAGAGGTGACTCTGCCACTTTGATCTGCTCTGGTGAGACCTCACCTGGAGTACTGTGTCCACCTCTGGAGCCCTCAATATAAGAAAGACATGGACCTGATGGAGGTCCTCCCAGAGGAGGGCCACAAAAATGATCACAGGGATGGAGCACCTCTGCTACAATGACAGGGTGAGGGAGCTGGGGTTGTTCAGCCTGGAGAGGAGAAGGCTCTGGGGAGACCTAACAGCAGTGTTGCAGTACTTGAAGGGACCTAAAGAAGGATGGAGAAAGGCTGTTTATAAAGGCTTGTGGTGATAGAATGAGGGGCAATGGCGTTAACCTAGAGGAGAGCAGATTTAGATTGGATGTTGGGAGCAAGTTTACCATGAGAGTGGTGGAACAATGGAACAGGTTGCCTAAGGAGGTGGTTGGGGCCCCATCCCAGGAGATACCCAACCGGAGGCTCAACAGGGCTCTAAGAAACCTGATCTAGTTAAGGATGTCCCTGCTGACTGCATGTACTATATGACCTTTGGAGGTCCCTTCCAGCCCAGACCATTCTATGATTCTGAATGCACATACACAAACTTGCCACAATTTAGCAGCCTTAATGCTAAGAGCAATGTTACGGTATGGTCCTGAAGCCCACAAGTTGAGTTTGTATCACACCTCACACTGGTTTCTGTCTTTATGTTGGGTGCCATAGTAGTTCACTGTCCTCTTCTGCCCTCATGTTACACCTCTTCTCTGACTCTTGGAATGTTCTTTCTGAACAGACATCAAATTGCCAAAAATTAATTTCTTTCAGTTGCTTCCACCACCCACTTCTACAGCAGAAACTTTGTGTGCCTCTGCGCACAGAGAACTAAGACACCATAATCATGTTTTAAAATTTTAAATGATAATGGAGTTGCAGGCATGAAACAGCATATCTTTTGAAGTTCATACGCTCTTCTTGCAACTACAAAATGACAAGTTTCTGCACATACTGCTGCTAGCATGACTCTCCTGCCAAAACGTAGACAATCCTTTCCCAAATCACCCACAGTATGCACCCAGAAAACATCTATTTGTCATTGCCTGACTGATTATGTTCCTGGATGTCACACAGAAGGACTGTTTCTGCTCCCTGCTAGCTTGGACAAGACATAACCTTCTGATTTAGCTATATATAAAACATGAGAAAAGGCTGGAATCAGAACCGTAAACTCTCTGAATTAGATGACGATCAGAAATGTATGGGTGTTGGGGGTTTTGTAGGTTTTTTCTTTTTCTTTTTCCCCAAGTGTTACAACCCATTAAATATATATTAAAAAGGTAAAAAAATAAAATTCTATGTTACCACTGGGAAATCAATATTCCTTTGTGCACACCAGCTGAGACTCAGCACAAGTATTTCTCTTAAAAGGATTCCTACATATGAAGGAGCTTATAGCAGTATATGTCAAACAGTGCATTCCTAAGAGATTCAAGCGTATTGTAGTTATCCATTTCCAGCTGCTTCTGTGGAGTCAAACTTTGTTTTTATGTTAAGAAATGCCATTACTGTCTCATTTTGTGAAGAACAGTGGCATCAGGCAACAGATACATCACTGACTGTGCAGAACTCCATTTGAAAATATGCTTGTTTTCTGAGTCTTTAATAATGGAGCAAAAATATAGCCAAATTCAATGCCACTTTAAAATGTATTCAGAATGTGAGTTCACAATGACTGAGCATACAGTACACAGAGGATCCCTCATTACTTTTTCTGTCTCCCAATTGTTTCCAGGTGACGGAAGACACTAAATTAATTTTCGCTAAAATGGTAATAAAGCATAAAACCCACACAATGCAAAACAACCTGATTTCAGCTGGCTGTTAGTTCAATGAAATTTAAATGCATAAACAGTAATTAGCAAAATTACCACTCTCACAGTTCTGTCCACCCAGGCATCTCAAAAATCTCACTTTGGCTTTTACAGCTACACTCATAATACTGTCAGTCCACAGGAAGTGAGGCTGAGTGAGGTTTGGCTTCTGAGTAAATATTGGTTTATACTACAAAACAGAACTCCATTACCTCAGAGGATCTGTGTAAGTGTAACTGACTGGAACACTGTAAACAATTAGCCTAATGATATACATGAAGTACGAATTCACACTAGATAATAAAACAACAAATATTTTCTGTTTATTCATCTACAAGTATTTAACCTATTAGTTCATAAAGAAGAAGAAGATTCAGCACAGTAGCAGAGCACAAAATACCCAATAATAAGCAGAGAGAAAAACTGGCCATTCTAATTAAGCCTTGTTCAAAGGACTGAACAAGAGGAAATCAAACACAACTGCAAATATTAATATACAAACTAAATATGCAACCTGTCAATCTTACTTCCAGCCTGCGGAGATCATGTCGAGAGAAACATTTAGCTGGATCCAAAGAAAAAGTATTTATTTGAACTGACTATCTGCTGGTAGCCAACATTTTCCCTTGAAGACTTAGAAAAAATGTTGCCTAAAGGAAATTACATCATGATTATCCAACAAAGGACTGCCAAACTTTCTTCTAAATCTGAACCATGCACAGTTCTCATCTATTTGGCTGAATTTTCAGATCTAAAATGGGAATGTGCAGGCTTCTTACTGGAATAGAAAGTATAGAGACAAAAAGGAAAGTAGCATGTACATTAACAATGCCCACTGTGTGACCATAAAACAGAGGGCAGGACTCAAACTATGGCTTTTTTCAAGCATTTTCCTTTGTAGCTTTCTCTTGCCTGTAATTACAATGCCAGGTGTGCAAATAGCACCAATTTCTACTTCCAGAACAAATGTGCTTGTTAATGCAGTTGAATTTCTTTTGCAGAGATATGCCTGCTCCTAATTGTAAAACAGGGTTGTTGTTTTTTTTCTTTTTTCTTAAGTATAGAAATGCAGACCTCCTGAGCTGGAAGCACTGCTGGAGCACTCACTTGGGCTGCTGATACATACTTCAGTACTTTGTGTTGCTCTCCAGTGACTTCCCATACAGGCAGACTACGGAGTAAAGCTGACCAAGTTCTCAAAGCCCTGAGGGACAGTTATGGCAGCAAAGTAGGAGAAGGTAACCCACAAAAAGAAAAACAGCACATACAGAACATTAAGAGAAAGTCCCAAGAACTTGCAGGAGATGGGATGTTTTCAAATGTCAGTGCTGTAGAATTCCACAGTTACAAGTCTCCAGAAAAACCCACACTATTATTCGTATCCCCTTCTTGGCCTGTTCCAAATCCTAGCGATGGACCAGAGTACCAACACATTTATTTGCTCAGTTGGTGATCCTCCTGTGGGAGCCCAGGGAAAAGCAAAAGCACCCCACACCACAGCAAGAGCAACAATATTTTCACCAACTGCCCTTCATGGAGCAAGCACAGCCGGGGGGGTGGGGGGTGGGGGCTGGCAGCATGCCAGCTTAGAGCAGGGAAGGTATAATTTACACACTGCCATGCAAGCTCCATCAAATCAGTCTCATGGCAAGAACAGTGCTGCATTTCATTCTTAAACTCCCAGCAGAGTGGCAAATACATATGTCCTCAACTAAATGTCACAACTCTATGAGCTGATCCTGAATATGTTTAGTTCCATTTTAAAAAATGGGACAGAGGAAGAATATTAATATTTTCATTGTGTTTTTTTTTCTGTTCCCTCACTGTGTGTTTACCATAAATTAGACCTGCTGAGAGTGTGATGCTGAGCAACCCATATGGCAAATACTCAACTGAGAGATGTGAAAGGAAAATCACTTTTTTGTTTCTGAATTATCTCTAGTCTCTTTATTTAGAAAGTCTTGTTTAATAGCAAACACTGAGAAACATCTCTACTAATGCTATTTATATAGAGATGATAAGCTTTAGACCAAAACAATACATTTTCAGTAGAATATGATTCAATATGTGATGAAATCTGGCAAAACCAATGGCTATCTCAGCGCTCAACACAGAAGTACAGGAGTTCTTGGTTGTACAACTGTCACACACACAAATTTAGCCAAAACAATTGACATCTTCACGGCCAGTCTATGTCCATGGTGTCCTGTCATTTGAGGAGCTCCAGGTCAACTCTTTCCCATTTTGGGTACAAAATTAATCTATTTTAACTTCTTTTGCTTTCTAGTCCAAGACAAACACTCAGTACGTTGTGACAAACCAGCACACGTCTACCATTCACAAAACCTTTAACAAAAAAATCTAACTCTGAGTGTGAAATGCAGGCACAGATAGCTGTCTGTATCTCTCTGTCAGTCTTGCAGTGGGAAAAAAAAAAGAGAAGAGTGACTATAAGCAGTTTCCCTGTGGATTCTGTTTACTCTTAACCTTCTTCCTTTCTGTTTCGGCAAGCCTACATTTTGAGTTGTTTTGTTGTTTTGGCTTTTTTTTTTCCTCTGGAAGAGAGAAGGGGAAGGAAGTCACATTTTATGAAAATCCACTGGAAATGTGACTGAGAAAGGCAAGAACAACTGCAAGACAGAAATGCTGATGTGTAGTCAGGTAACAGAATATAGAATCATGATGTTTTGGGTTAGAGGTAATTTAGTCCAACTGCCCTGCACTAGGCAGGTACATATTCACATATCAGGTTATTCAGAGCCCTGTCCAACCTGACCTTGAATGTTTTCAGGGATGGGGCATCGACCACCTCTCTAGGTAACCTATTCCAGTTTTTCAGCATCTCTCATTGTAAAACATTTCTTCTGTGTATCTAGTCTAAGTCTACCCTTTTTTACTTTAAAACTGTTGCCCCTTGTCCTTTCACAAAAAGCCTTGCTTGTAATACTCATAGAATCAAGAAGTCCCTGTCTTTGTTATATGCTCTCTTTAGGTACTGAAAGATTGCAACAAGGTCTCCTTGGAGCCTTCTTTTCAGCCTCTCTCAGCCTTTTTTCATATGAGAGCTGTTCCAGTAGATGTCCCCAGTCTAGTACTGAGATTTGTCCTGTAAAAAGAAGCAGAATTGGCAACAGATACCATTCAGTAGCTTTTGTCAGCTAAAACAGAATCCAGGGGAGATTTCTTCAACTAGCTTCATTGTTCAGGCAAAGGAAGAAAAAAAATTACTGGTAACAATGACAGATAATTTCACCAGGTTCCCTCTTTGATTTTACTACTAAATCTATGCTCTTGTTAGACCTGTGCCTAAGCAAGTTGTATTCACATTATTTCTTTCTTGCAGAATCACAGAATGAGAACGGTTGGAAGGGACCTCAGGAGATTATTCAGTCCACTGCCAGAGGAGGTTCACCTAGAGCAGATTGCATAGGACGGATTCCAGGCAGGTTCTGAACAATTCCAGAGACGTAGACTCCACCTCTCTGGGCAGCCTGTTCCTGTGCTCCACCACCACCCTCAACATAAAGAAGTTACTCCCTGTATTTAGATGGAACTTCCTATGTTTGAATGTTTGTCCATTTCCTCTTGTCCTCTCATTGGGCACCACTTTAAAAAGACCATCCTCATTCTCAGAATCACAGAATGTTAGGGGCTGGAAGGGACCGCAAAAGATCATCTGGTCCACTCCTCTGTCAGAGCAGGATCACCTATACCAGAACACACAGGAACATGTCAAGGCAGGTCTTGAATATCTCCAGAGAGGGAGCCCTGAGCAGCCTGGTCCCATGCTCTGCCACTCTCATAGTGAAAAAAATCTTCCTCATGTTTACAGGAAACTTCCTGTGCCTCAATTTCCACCCATTGCCCCTTGTCTTGTCATTTGGCATCACCCAGCAGAGCCTGGCTCCATCCTCTTGACATTCACCCTTTACATATTTATAAACATTGATGAGGTTGCCTCTCAGTCTCCTCTTCTCCAAGCTAAAGAGCCCCAGCTCCCTCAGGCTCTTCTCATAAGAGAGATGTTCCATTCCCTTAATCATCTTTGTGGCTCTGCACTGGACTCTCTCAAGCACTTCTATGTCCTTCTTGAACTGGGAGGACCAGAACTGGACACAGTACTCCAGATACAGCCTCACTAGGGCAGAGTAGAAGGGGAGAAGAACCTCTCTCGACTTACTGGCCACACCCCGTTTAATACACCCCAGAATGGCATTGGTCTTCCTGGCCACAAGAGCACACTGCTGGCTCATGGTCAGATGAATATCTGCAATGTGATTGTTTAGTCCAATCCTTCATCTTGCTTAGTTTGCTTCTACTGATTTGTGTCTGCAAAACCCTCTTTTCTCTTCACAAGAACCTTTTTTATCTCAACCATTAGAAATCAAAACACAAATGTTACAAGTTATTGCTTACACTGAAATTGTTTTAAAGGAACCCACTCTCAAAGTGTTTATAAGCATTGATAAGATCCCTTCTTAGTCTTCTCCACGCCAGTAAGTCCCAAAGCCCTCAGCCTTTTTTCATAAGGTAGATGTTCTAGACCCTTAATCATCTTGGTTGCCCTCTAAACAGTCCCTTGTCCTTCTTGAGCTGAGAAGCCCAGAACTGGACACGCTACTCCAAATGAGGTCTTGCCAGGGCAGAGTAGAGGGGGGAAGAGAACCTCCCTTGACCTGCGTGCCATGCTCTTCTTGATGCATCCCAGGATACCCTTTGCCTTCATGGCCACAAGGGCTCATGATCATGGTGTTGTCAAGTCTACACTGAGAAGGAGAAAATAAAATGGTCACAAAATAAAGTGTGGCAGTATTTGCAATATATACTGGAGTTCTGAATGTCAGTTTTAATAGGGTCAAAGAGATACAGGTTAGACTTAACCTAGACTCATTTAAACAAACAAATGAATACATAAAAACAACCAGTAAGACCCTAAACACACAATCTAGCTATGGACATGTAGAAGAAAATAGATTTTTTGGTGAATACTGCTCATGGAGAAGCTTTTTGATGAAAACTACATTTTGCTGGAGAGGCACAGAAGCCATATGTTGTTCTGAATATAGGGGCAGATACCTTTCTGATAAAAGCTTTATCTGTTTTCCAGAGAGTGAAAAACTGCATTATTTGGCAGAACTACAATTGGTGTTATTAGCTGCTCTGAATCTGACTGTTCAAATATGGTCTGAAGAATTTCAACTTGAATAACTTTGTAATTTTTCCCCTGTAGAATAAATATATTAACTGTACCTAAAATAAAATCTGAAGTTTTCAGTCAGACCAAACACCCAATTTCAAGTGAGCCTGACAGTGTACCCAGTCAAGAGGAGGAACTTCACTGTCATCAACTAACCAGAGAATAAAAATGATGAAAAATCTTTCAGAGCACTTGCTAAAATTCCTAAGTGTTGCTGTATCTTAAAATAATTGATAGCTTCAGCACTGGCTCCTAATTCATAGCAGAAGGTGTAAAATTCAATGGCATATGCTAAAAACATAGGCTACTTTAATGTTTACAAGTGTTAATTAAGTATTTACTTATATTCCAGGTCAAAGGTGTTTTAGGCATATGCCTTGCCAAACAGATGGACCAAAATTATTACTGCAAGACACAGAAGACATATTTTGTTGTTTTTCTATATCAGAATATCACTGCTCTATATACTTATTGTATGCATTTCAACTGAGTAATCCATGTGCGTTCATTTCTAAATGAAAAGCACAAAAGCAACCACCAGAGGGACATTTGCCTATAAGTGCCCTGCATCTCCATCACTTCCTGTGGATGGAATTGCCATCTTCTGCAGTAATAGTAGTAGGACACTTAACAGCAGCAAACCCAAAATAAATAATGTTTATTATAGCTGGAATTATACTGTAATCTTGGATCAACAGTTAAATGTTCTAATTAGGTTGCTTCCCACACATAAACTAAATAGCAAAAAACCAAAATTTAACTTTTCTGTAATATTCTTGTTGTTGTTATCCCTAACTATCATTGGCTTCTATATTCTCACGAATTATGGCCAGATCTTAAAATACTAAATCCACCAGTTAAGATTTACAATATTTTTTTTTAATAACTATATATTATTTCATAGACAAATGAACAGCTGAGCTGAGCTGTTACTGTCAAGAACACAAGCAGAAGAGTACACAAATGATAAATCACTAATCTTTCTAGTAGTCAGGACTGTAGTCCAACAATGATAATGTAGATGACAGCATTTTATTTAACTGATAGTGCTTATTACACAGCTGTATTTCATAAACTATCTTAATTTAAACACAGTTCGTAAATATCATAAAAGAAAATACAGCTTATATTCTTAAGCATAAGCACATTTTTACTGTAATGTTAGCAAATAAATTAATGCCTATGCTCCTTCATTTAATAATTCTTGTAGTTATTTTACTTTACTAACTTTTGAACCAAAATTGAACAAAATCAGTAAAGGTAAATTAGAGACAATAGCATGAGACAAATTTAGACCAGATGTCACAGAAATTATAACATACATCCAGTTTCTTCAGATACCAAAGTAAACTACAGTCCCACACAAATACTACTGCAGGCCTTGTATCACTGTACATCTTATGCATTCTTAGAGACACTGCATGTACAAAACCTCTTGTGCTTCTGGTTTACTGCAAGTTACGACAGCAGTATAAAACAGAATAAAATAAGTAAGTATACCTCGCCAAAAATGACAGGTTGGATGAGGTCATAAGCAATATGATCTAATGGAGGGTGTTCCTGCTAATGCCAAGGGTGTTGGAATTAGATGATCTTCAAGGTCCCTTCCAGCCCAAACCATTCCATGAATCTATGAATAAATACAGTGCTCTTGGCCAGCTTTACAAGCTTAGATTTTCCCCAGAACACAAAGGACCACAATGAACTTCTTGTCTGACATCCTGCAAGGCTTCACATAGAAACACCTCACTGAGCAGGCCAGGTTTTAGTTCAAAACACCCTCACACCAGCTTTTGGAAAAGATCTGGTCTCAATTTTAAAATTATAAGCATCCTGATAATCACTATAACCAATGTAATTTCTGCTGCTGTTTCATTCCATGTAGTTAATTAGGAAGCACTTAAAGCGCTCTAAGGTTGTCCCCATCAGTTTCCTTTCATACCTTCAGATACAAGCAGGTCTGCCTCAGGTCTCCACACCTTGAACTGTGCTCATTAGAAATGGGGTACTTCAGCAGATTTGAAACCCCAGCAGAATAGCTACCATACTCCGGAACATGGCAGCCTGATGTTTAAACATGAGTACAGCATTTATATTAACACATTTGGCTGCATTACTCAGTCCTATAGGTGACGAGTTAATGCTCCCAATACTTCCAAAAAAGCAAACAAAAGTATGTTCAAGCTTCATGTACTATATATTTTATACATTTTCCTACAGGCAGATCTCACACACTGACATTTTAAGACCTTAATTAAGGTTGATTTATTTACAAATTGTCTGTTTTCAACTCTCAGAAATGATGTATTTAATGTTTTATTTTTTAAACACAATTAAAAAATAATATATAAATATATACATACTGCAAATGTAATACAGATAACAAATTCATTTAAGCCCATTTATGCACATTAGTGACACACCATGTGGCAGGAAGACTAGGAGTACAAGAAGACCCCTTGGCGATTTATTTTATATTAAATCCCTAATGGCCTCTTCTCATCTTTGCAAAAATATGCACAAATGTCCAGACTATGCAGCCATTGAAATGAATGGTTATTTATTTGCTAAACGAGAACACTATGTTTAATGTTCCTTAGACATAAGGTAGCCTGCCAAAGTCGCATTCCTACAGCTCCATACATCATTTATTTTACATACCCTAACTTCTCACAACAGGCATCAGAAAAATACTTCTGAACAGCACTGCTGTTCTAAGTTTCTGAGAATTTCTGTTTCCAGTTCTACTACTGAAAGATTAAATGTTAACATGTTTACTTGGGGTTTTCTTCTTGTTTTATTTCTAGCATCAAAAACAAATTCGTGGACCAATCTGATGACATTTAAAATGTTTGTATTTATACTGCAAGAAAAAGGTTCCCAAATACATAACTATGGTCCAATCATTACAGACAACAAGAGTTCAACTCTTCAAATATCTTGTAATCTCACTTAGCTGCATATAATGGTCTACCTAGCTCTTGTTTAACATGGTCCAGCTGAGACAGACATTCTTGATTTGCTTTACAGAAATACTAAAAGCATCACTTTTCGTCACACACAAATAAAATTTTCCAAATTACCAACATAGCTGCATGCCATATTACTACTACAAAACAGCCATAAAATCAAACCATCACTTTTGAAACCAGATTATTTATTCATTAGGGAGCAGGTCCACTGTGCACCAAAACATTCCTAAACTTCCTGCTGCTGGAACAGCCACTGTGAGACACAGAGCCACTAAGAGGAAACTTCTGGATCTTGCAAAAACTTTTCCTTGGTATCATCGTCAACTTATTTGGACTACTAGATACTATCTAAGGACAGTCAAGCTCAATGTGCCAGCATGAACATGAAGGTTACTTTACTGTGACAGCTACACCATTGACTCCAACCTTACAATACCAAAAGATTACACAACTTCTACAACTTGGGAACTATCTTTATGAAATACTCAGATGCCATGGCCAGAAACATGAATAAGAATCTCAACAGATCTGCGTGTATTCTTTTCTTTGTAAATCAACAGCAGGCAACCATGGACTGTTCACCTTGTTTTCAACCAACTGCCCTGCTCCTCCCTTGAGAAACCCGATTTTCTACCCTCCTATGTCACCACTAGTTCTGTGAGCAGTTAGAACACATTTTCACAAATCAAAAGCTTAAGGACTTAGTCCAACAAACACATTATTCAGCTACAGTGCCATGAACCATTTTACCTAAAGCACACACTCATGAAATCTGCATGGCTCTTCTGGTGCACTAGACTTAAGAAACCAGAGAACAGAGATCAGTTTACACAGGGAACATTTCTGTTTCAGTAAAAAAAAATAACAAACACCAAACAAATGAACAAACAAAAGACAAACAGACAAACATTTTAAAAAAAGAAAGTCACACTGAGAAGATATTTCTCATTTCCAGGAGAATTCCAGTAACGAATAAGCAAAATATACTCTCAGGGTATAACATAATATAACAGAAATTAACTGCAATGCATGCACTGAATTTTGCTACAGTATCCTGTAAGTAACCATTGTTATTACCTGGGGAAACATCTCAGCAAAGGCAACCACAATAATTGTGAGCTAACGGCTGTCACTCTTTTGCCATTCTCTCAAAAAAAACACCACTGCTATACATTTGAAACCCAAGTAACACATGCTCTGAGAGCCATCATCGAAGACACACCTTTGATTCCAACACACAGGTTTAATGCCAGATAAATCTAGGAAGTCAAAATCCAATTCTAACTATCTCAAGAAATGCAAAGCTACATATAGACTCTTACAGAAACCTAAACACGTTCACATGAAATGCCTTCCCTTTTTTTATCACTAATGACAACACTGCTCCTTCAGTAGCTGAAAGACTAGACAGCTGACTAGTAAGCCAACATAGCAGATATGTCACACACTGTCATCAGCACATACGTACAAATAAACTAATAATATCAATAGTTTAGCATTGATGTCTGTCTTCATGAGAAACTAGGGTGTACTTCCATGTGTCCCACATATCTGAGTGCCACTGTGCAATAATACTAGAAGTAATTATGAGAATTAACTTACCACTGACGACTTACTGGTAAGTATAATTTCCTTCTTATAAAGCACAGAATGTAGAAAACATTCCCGTAGATGCTATCAAATCTGTATCAACACCAGTGAAAACTGAGTTTATTGCATCCTATCTAGCACAAGCTTCAATTAATTCAAATTTATGTCACATTTACGAAATAGAAGATTAATATCCTCATTTACAGAGAGGAAAATTAGGAAATAATTTATTTATTTAAAACAGAGGAAATCAGCAGTAGAGAAGGGAAAGGAATCTAGCCCCAGGCCAAGGCTTTCCTAAGAACAGCCTAAAATCCAGCCTTTTACAAACAGAGAAATTTTTCAGAATCTACTTCCAGTAAAGAGCTGCAAACTTGCCATAACAACAGAAATAACAAAAGCTTATTATCATTTGAGTGTGTGCTACTGAGGTGTGATATTTGTTAGAACGTCAGACTTACTGATCACTGTCTCTACTATTCTAAAACTGACAGAAATCAGAGCTTGAGTGTTGAACACTTTCCCTCTTCATGGTGCATTATCAAAATAGGAGGGGATGATGCCCACTCTCTTTACCCAACTATATTTGTATAATTACCGTATTTGTTCTCTGTGCTAGCACCTACAAGGTAGACCACTGAACCAAAGCAAATAATCAAGCCTATAGAAAGCACTTCAATAAAAGATACTTTTGCATACCTATTGATGAAATAAAAAAAAAGAACTGATCTTTTGAGTTTTTTGAAGAAGCACATGTGAGAGATTCAGCACCTGCAGCAAAACCAAGTCTCTTAATGTTTAATGAGATAATACCTGTAGAGTACTTTGAGAATGAACTACAAAACACCATTACCATTGCTGAGGAAATGCTGAAGTCATTAGAGTTTGTGTGTTCAGAGTTCATAACACAATGATAAGCTAAACATACAGATCCAGATAATTTCATTTAGAATTCCCCTATGTGCATTCCCTTCATGATACTGTGTGAAGTAAGTAGTGCAAACTGTTTGTACAAACCACCTGCTTTACCAGTGTGCACAACATACCATCCTTGGCTCTAGTAAGACTAAGCAAAGAAAAAGTCTTGTGTTGTTCAGGTACTTTAGGGTGGTGTTCAAAAGACACCTATCTGAACAAAGGGCAGTAATGCACAAAACACAAAACTTATCTCTAATTGTGAAATTAAGAGTCCTTCCAGTACAGAGTGAGACATTGTGAACATTATAACTAGGAAAAAAACCTTTCTCTCGAAGTTAATTAAACCACTGAAAATCTCAAGAAAATAACTGTCTCAAAATCAAAGAATTGTCTCCATACACAATGAGGTTGTTTGCCACCTAAGTCCCCACTTACCTCCAGTGTCATGTACACAGAGCTAATTGCTACTTTGATTTCTCCATCTGAAATTTCCTTCAGATCCTTCAGCATAATCTCCTCAGTATTTATACCTGTTTGAGAAAAGAAAGGGATTTCATTACATGCAAGTATCTACAGCTGACCAATTGCAGCAACACAAAAACACATCTCACAGCTTACTATTGAGCCTTCTTTATGTTAGGACATCCTAAAAAATTGAAATCCAACATTAATATTTCAATGGTTAATGTTTCTAGAGGGATATTTTAAACAATGAAGAGATTTAAAGTGGAGAGAGAGAAAAGAATGAAGAATTAAGTGTTCTGCAATGAAGTTCTGTAAACCCTTATATTTTTTAAACAAACTAAATTCCAGTTGATGGCAGCAACAGGCTAATATGAAATCACTAATAGGAAACACTTCTGGAATAACTTAATCTATTGAAAAGCATGTGTGGAATACCATGGTATTAATAAACAGAAACAAAGCACTTCAGATGTTCCATAAACAGGAAGTCATTCAACCTTTCTGACCTTCTTTACAGATCAATACCAATACAAGTGGTTTTTTCCCATTTTTCTGTTGGGTCCTGCAGTTGGGTCACACTAATCCCCATGCACAATACTACAGGCTTGGGGTAGAGTGTCTGGAAAGCCACCTGGCAGAAAAAAAACCTGGGAATGCTGATGACAGCCAGTTAAACAGGGCCATCAGCATCCTGGCCTGTATCAGGTATAGTGTGAACATCAAGAGTAGGGAAGTGATCCAGCCCCTGTTGTCAGCACCAGTAAGGCTGTGATCTTGAATACTGTGTTCTGTTTCAGGCCTTTCACTACAAGAGGGACATAGAGGTGCTGGAGCATGTCCAGAGAAGGACAATAAATCTGGAGAAGTGTCTGGAGAATGAGTCTTATGAAGAGTAGCTGAAGGAACTGAGATTGCTTAGTCTGGAGAAGAGGCTGAGGGGAGACCTTATTCATCTCCACAGCTACCTGAAAGGAGATTGTAGTGATGTGGATGTTGGTTTCTTTTCCTACTATAAAGTGTTAGAATGAAAAGAAATGGCATCAAGTTGTGTCAAGGAGGTTTAGATTGAACACTAGGAAAATTTTCTTTATGAAAGAGTGGCCAGATACAGGAACAGGCTGGCCAGGAAGGCTGTGGAATCACCATCCCTGAAAGTGTTTAAAAAAAGTATGTAGACATGATATTTCAGGACATGGTTTAATGGCCATGGTGATGTTTGATCAATGGCTGGACTCAATCTTAAGCGGTCTTTTCCAACTGAAACAATTCCACAGTTCTATTCTTACATACAACAAATGGTGAATGATGCAAATAGGTGTCTATGTACCATAGAAACAGAGCTACGTCAGAAACAACTGCACGAACATGAAACTGCCACCAGAAATGCTGATATGTTTAAGCTCCGTGTATTGAAAATCCACGTGATTATGTTTACCTAGAAGGAGATTTCTGTCTAAAACACTGTAAAGATTCTCAAAATAAGTAAATATGATGTGTAGGAACATGCATATACCACATGATCAAAAATACAGACATGATAGCCTAATATCTGTATGAAAAAAAGCTGCAAGCCACTTATTTTATTGTAGGGTGGCAATTAAAATGTCCACAGATTTCTAAAACTTAGCAGCATACCACACAAATTGTGCTTGGATTAATGATTCTTAAGAGGAAGCTAAACAGCAACTTAAGCCCAAAACGTGAATCTTACCATTATTGTTCCTATAGTGTTCAGGTGCTGAATTCAATCTAATGACAAAATGAACTGGCTATGTTCACATAATTATTTTATCTATGCATCTGTCTTTTAAAAAATATTTATAGGTAACCTGTAGAGTTTCTGCTGGGCTACAGCTCACTGTGCCTCAAATAGCAAATGACTTCGTGCATTTAGGCCAGTAAATCATGATTCCTGTGTGAAACCAAGAAATTACTTCGCTCAGTTATTCAATATTATTTTTCTTACAACAAGTTGATAACAAATTCCCATTTAACAAAGGCAGTGAAAAAATGGAGAGTTACTGCAACAGGCTTTCAGAAAAATCCCTTCAAAAGCAGTTACTAAAGTTTGATTTTAACTATTTCCACTTCTGATCACTGGAAAAATGACAACTGTGTTCAGCTGTTTTTAGCAGAATAACATGAAACAATTGCAGTTTTTCCACTGCTTCCTTAATCTTGGTCTGAAGTCAAATTCAGTCCACCTGTACACAGCTCTCAATAGATCTAGAGAGGTTCAGAAGACAAAACCCACTCTCACATCACGTAAGCAATTGCAGCACAAGTTCTGCACATGGGCTGGCACACTGATTATGCCCTACAGCTCATCAACAAAAATTCTTGACTAGCATACACCGATAAAATCAATACATGAAATAATGTTTAATTTATCTGTTGTTGTGGCTTAGGTGTGGACAACAATTAAGCACCAGGCAGATGCTCACTTACTCCTCCTTGCCCCTAGTGGGATGGGGAGGACAATTGTAAGAAAAAAGGTAAAACTCTGTGGGTTGAGATCAGGACAGTTTAACAGGACAAGCCAAGGAGAGAATTATTACTGTTCCATAACAATAATACTAATAAAAGAGTATACAAAGAGAATGGTGCAAAGTGCAATCACTCACCACTCATATCCCAAAGCTCAGCCCATTCTTGAACCAGATCTCTCCTCCCTGATGCCAGCTACCCCAGTTTACATACTAAGCATGTTATGGTATAGTACTGAATATCCCCCTGCCTAACTCACATCAATTGCCCTGGCTGCGTGCTCTCCAAGCTTCCTGTGGTAATTAACCCTATTCTAGCCAAACCCAGGACACTAGTAGAAGTAATAGTAGATTACTTAGGATTTCAGTAGTTTCTCAGCAGAAAGCACAACTCTGTGATCCAGAATGTTAGCCGCCTAATTTAAAATTAAATATAATGCATGTAACTGCTAATGAAGATAGCATGCTGCAAACATTTTTACCACACACAATGAGCTGATAGATTCCGATACAGTTACATAACTGAATTTTTAAAAGGTCTGAAAAACTGAAGCAAGTTGCACTACCTTGTGAGTTAAACTGAGTATCCTGGAGGACAGAGATAATTTCCTCTCGTGGGGGAAGATCTGGGAACTTTTCCTCTAGCATTGATAGTACCTTCTCGTGATGCTTTGTAATAGCATCAGTCTCCAAAGACATGCACTTGAAAAGAATGCTTCCTGAAACATTGAAAGACAAAATTAATGCCTCCTGTAAACAGCAAAGAAACAAGAATGTATGTACAATGTACTGCCATCCAAGAACTTTCTTCTGTAAAAGTTGTTGTTTCCACTGACAAATTCACTGAATTAGATACTGAATGCTCTTCACACAGCAACGTCCTTTTGACATGAAGGCAGTTTATAATATCTGTACTGGGTGGCTTGTCAGGGCCCACACTACAGCTACTAGGCTAGTCCCAGTGTGCCATGGTGTGCAGCATGCTTCTGTACATCTAAAAGAGTTGTGCAGCATGACCACTAGCAAGCAGTAGGACACCTGGGCATGTTCCTTTCTCTAGATATTATCAAGTGTTGGTATGCTTAGAAACCATAAATCCACACTGACAGCCTTCATTTTACACACAGGTTGATGAACTGATACAATGGGGCTAAGAAAGAAATTCTTTACAATCAGAGCTCTGACAAACTGAAAAGGTTGTTCAGAGAAATTTTGGATGCCTTCTCCATGGAAGTATTAAATTCAGATTGGATGAGGCTTCAAGCCTTCTGATCTAGTGAAAAATACCCCTGCCCAGTATGGAGTAAATGACCATTGATCATTCATCATCTTGGTGTAGCTGACTCGGCTTAACTTCTTGTCAATGAATATACAAAGAAAGCACTGTACATTCAGCCAATCAGAATGATGCATTCCATTTTAAAATTTAACAGAAAGGTAATCTAATCATAATCAGTATGCTAATATAGATTAGCTAGCTTTCATGTCTTTGCAGACAACTATATGCTGTGTGTATTCCATCCTGGATGTGAAATATTCCTGATGGTTCAAGCAGTAAAGTAACCCATCTCCATTCCCTGGAGATTGGGGTCCCATTTACCAATACATATAAAGATAGTCTTCAATTCCAATTACACTAAATTAAGGACAATAAAATCTTATACTTCACCATTGAAATTATTTATTACTATATGCAGGGATTTCAAACAAGTGTATGATTGCATTGTCTGAGAGTAACAGCATAAGACAGTCTTTGGCACAGAGGCAAGAGAGGAAAAGAAAAACTTCGACACAGCCCTCCACTACTAGGACCCAAACATTTAGTATGCATCTCTGTCTCACACTGCCATCTCACAAAATACAGAAGATAATTTCTTCAAATTTCATAAAGCACTTGGAATGCAAAATAATTTTGCCCTGCTAAGTACATACCTTCTTATTAGAGAAATCTTGGGTGGGTTAAATTATAAATAATGCTTAACATTAACATCTAATACTTAATATCCTAAAGCTGTTCCACATCCAATAGTAATTTCTGGAAATTCACATATCCAAAATTTTGTTCTGTGTTTCTGTTATACAGGAACTGCGTCTGTAAGTGGCAATATTCATTTAACTATTAGCATCACTTTCTGTATATCAGTCTTGCATTCCAAGGCGAAGCTCCTGCCCTATTTGAAAGTATTACAAACATTAAAGAAATACAGACTGCGTGAAAATCATGTACACTGATCCAGGCTGACATCTGTAAATTTAGGTACACAGCAAGCAGACTACAGATCTTTACAGGTAAACATGGAACTATAAAGCACCCAAGATACCTACATATATTAGCAAAGCCTACTTTTCAGGCCCTTTTTTATCAAGATTCTCAATTAGAGCGGTCTCTAGGATAATTCATATAGCAATATCCCTTCGTTGTTCTCACCTCTAACGGAGTAACACTGCCCGTGTAACATATTCTGTCCATACCTTGGAAAGGATGGCTACCAGAATGAATTAGACAGCCCACAGCATACTCCCAGTCAGCACAGAACTGCATCTGGCTAAATAGCGGCTCTGGGACGTCAGCACAGAACTGCATCTGGCTAAATAGCGGCTCTGGGACTAGGCTGTACAAAAAATTTTAGCAATTGCAATCTTCTCCTTTTTCAGCACACTTTTTTCTTCCTTTAAGAGCAGAAAGAGAAATCACCCATGCACACACAAAGGAAATGGAGACTCTGGCAGAAAGCACTGGACCTATAGTGCATGCTCAAATTCAGCATGCAGTTACCTAACGGCGGGAGGCTGTTGCATGTCTTTATACAGACTCCCAGCCACACTAGGATGAGCTAAGCATTCAGTCCATTTGCATAGGTAGTCACACATAAAATGTGTCCAATGTTTAGCACAGCTGTGCATACCTCTATGGAGAGTGTATTTCAGGAAGATCAAGAAGATAAAATCTTAACACAAGCATACTGGAAAATTTAGAGAAACCAGAGTTGTACATCTGATCAAAGTCATCAATTTTGAAGTTAACATGATATGAGCTTCATTGTCTGCCTTACAGACTGAATTTCTATGCAGTGGGTTCAGTGTCAGGTTAGCAAATTCTGATTCACTTTCACTCCAGGTAGCACAAATCATCGCAGTTTAATCACAGGACTGACTTCAAAGTGAGCAATGAATACAACTACAGTTTTTAGCCAGTTGGTCTTGGATTTCAGCTAGGCTGTAAGACAAACCTAGAACTATCTTCTTGCTAAAACACAGTAAAAGTTCAACCACACAGAAACAGTCAGATAAAGACAGTTTCTGAGTCTCAGAACCTACTGAAAAGTATTTTTTCCTGTTTCTCACAGAAACAATTCCCAAATTATTACAATTAAATTAAATAGATTATTTGACCATTTTGCATGTCAGTGCAATGTTTCCACACAGTGCTGGCAGTTCAGGGCCAGGCCACCTAATTAAATTGACTAGCCAATGTCACCCAGCATTGCTAATGCCAAGTGAATGGGTATCAGGAAGTAAGACACGAAAGGAGTCTAATGAAGAAGAGAAAGAGGCCTCAAATGGCACCAGAGGAGGTTCATCAAAGTGATCAGAGGACTGCAGCACCTCTCCTATGAAGACAGGTGCAGTGACAGGACAAGCAACAATGTTTTTAAACTGGAGCAGGGTACATTTAGGTTGGAAGTAAGGAGGAAGCTCTTTACAATGAAAAATGGTAAAACGTTGAAACAGGTCACCTGGGGATGTGGTTGAGGCCCTATCCCTGGGCACATTCAAGATCAGACTTGATGGGGCCCTGGCCAGCCTGATATGGTTGGAGATGCCCCTGCCGATTGCATGGGAGTGGGACAAGATGATCCTTGAGGGTCCCTTCCAACCAGATGCAGTCTGTGAATTACGAAAAAATTTCTTCACTGACTTGGTTGTCAAGCATCAGAACAGGCTGCCCAGGAAAGTGGCTAAATCATCATCCCTTTAAGAATTTAGAAGGCATGTTAATGTGGTGCTCAGTGACAAGGTTCAGTGATGGACTTGCTAGTGTTAGTTTAATGGTTGGACTCAATGATCTGAAACATCTTTTCCAACCTGAACAATTCCATGATTCTTTATTTCTCCAAATGCAATTAACAGAACTGTCTTTACACCAGTACAGATTCTACCAACCACACCAGTTCCTGGCTGTGATTTTAACAACTGCCTGAACCACAGTGGCTATGTAGCACAAAAAAAATCAGCATCAGGATCAGTTTGCTAAAATAATACATGGATTCCTTTCACACCTAAGTAGTTCCTACCATAGCGTTGCAGCAGCATTGTTCATCCCAATAAAAGCAGCTTAATCTTGCCAAGCATTTGGACTGGTGGAAGATAGTTTTTACATTATTATCTATTCTGCAATCAGAAGGGATGGAAAAATCACCAAGGACATCATCACTCTACAGGTATCAGTGTGCACATATTTCTTCCTTCTACATGTCACAGATTTTCAGCTTCTTCAACAGTAAGGCCATCTTGATTTTGATCTCACCTTTGGCAGGACACAGATATTACAGTAAAGTTGTAAAATAAGAATGTGTTGAAGACATGCACTGTACTGCATCATCTAACTGGAAGCTTCTGCCTCTCACTGCTCAGTTCATCTCTGGATCAATCCTTTTGCATATTTTGGTTATCAGTGACAACTTCAAAGAGCAAAGCAAACCTAGAAATGTTGGGGTTTATCACTTACTACAAGAATGAAATGCAGTCATCCTGCAATAATGCTTCATGGTATGCAGACATCTTAGAAAGGTTTCTGAAAGCCTTTATTTTCCACTACAGCAATACTGTAGTGCTTGCAACTGCTAACTCCTCTACCAGGGTGAAAGCAAGCAAAGGATCCTTCTCAAATTAGTGGCTGTCAGCAGGCTCTAATATCAACATTTATTCTTCCTTTGTTCTTTAATTGTGTCCTTAGCAGGGAAGAAAGGCACACATCTACTCTCCCAGGCATCTTCAGCATCCCTAGAGGGTTAAGATTCTGCATAGTTCAGAAAAGCAGTTCACTCAAGGTACTTTTGCTTGGTTAAAGGTCACTAGTCCATTTAGTCATGTGACCTCTTTTAAGTACCTGCTGTAAAAGAGATACATGGGCTCAGAAATCTCCTGCAGACTTTACTGAGAGCGGGTGCAACTCCCCCAGGGTTTCTGAAAGCATAATGGAGGCTGCTCTGTCTGCCAACAAGCACAGAAAAAAAATACATAATCAATAACACAAGATTCAATATTATTTCTTGAGTACATCACACCACATTACAGATATTCTTTTCCAATGGAGAGGTCACTAGAAAAAAAGCAAGATGCTCTCTCTCAAAAAAAAAAAAAAAGGACACATTTTATTCTCTTCTGCAAAGCAGTTTGGAAGTGGAGCACTAGTTTTGCCAAAAGCAATTGCTGTGCATTAATATTAAACATTATCTAATGAAGGCAGAAGTCATTTTGGTAAAACATTAAAAATAACACAAGCATCTCCTGAATTCTAAGTTTATGGCTGAGAAACAGTACAATGACAATATAGGCATTTCTACTGTCAAGGTTCTGTTGAATGACCTGGAAAAATAAAGAACAGGAAAATGGGAAAATCAACAGTCTCTCATGGAAAGTATTGAAGTATACTTCACCCCTGGGGAAAAACAACACACAAAGCGAAAGTGTAAAATAGACCTAAACAAATACCCTTCATTTTGTAACAAGAAAGCCACAAAGATGGAATAAAATGTTATTAGGGGGAGGAAAGTTGCAGGAAGGAAGCATCGCTTCCATTTCTTTCTGGCATATGTGTTAAGGATGCACTAATTAGGGAGCATGTGAATGGGTTGGAGTTGATGATCTGTGAGGTCTCTTCCAACCCTGATGATACTGTGATACTGTGATATGATCGATGTTCAAGATACAGCAGGAAAAAAAAAAAAAAAGAAAAAAGAAATTGACATAACTCCCAAAATCCTTACAAGACATTTCTTCATCTTTGTCTGGGTGACTGGAGTAACAAACTAACCCTCTCTACTGAAAGCTAGACTGCTCCAAATGGCACCACTCTGTAACTTATAACTAGAAAAAAAAAAGATACACATTGTGCTAGTTTGAGGCTAGCTGGAATATTTTGGTGAGAAGAACTAGATTCTAGGCTGTGAAAAGGAAACAATGGTGATGTCTACTTCACTCACAGGCTTGCTGAGATGTATAAAAACAAGAATATACACACAGATAACACAGTGTGGCTCTCTGTTGCAGTTGGTGCCTGTACTTTTCTCTCTACCTGCTAACTAATCCTTCTGCTGTCTAACCCCCGTGGTCAATCCTCCAAAATCATCTTGCATGTGACAATGGTCCAACTTGGAGTCTTTGGCAGAGTCTGGGATAAGGCAAAGGTGTGGAAAGAACATGGAAAGGCGGCTGGGAGCCCCTCCTGAGGACTCCGGTTTCTGGGAGGGGTGTTGTGTTTCTGTATTACGTTTACCTTGTCTATTTCTGTATATAGCTGTATATATTGTAAATACCTGCCTGTATATTGTGCTAAGCTGTAAATTATAAAGCTTCATTCCTTAATTTCCATCCATCTAAGTCTAATCTGAGTGACTTCATAAGAATGGGGGGGATGGGTAACACCCAAAACATCACATCTTTATTTTGGCATTTCCAAGTGGGGCTAATTAAATTTTATCGATTGCTGGAAGTTAAGATGAAGTTATTTTACATTTTCTTCTTGTTTTTGTACCTGATAGGGGTGTGGTTCTTTTACTGTTGGCTGACAGCCCAAATTGGTGCTCTCTTTGATCTAGTGTGGAGGAAGATTAAAGGAATGGGTTTTTTTAAATTTTGGAGAGTATCTTCTAGGCTGGGTAGGCTTTAATATTATTGAAACTGCTTCCAACTCTGTTTTTAAAAAGTCAGGAAATTATACAACTGCTGGAATTTATTCAACATCTTTGATGAGGTTAATTCTGCCTAAAACTGCCCTTAGAGACCTCTGTGGTGAGTGTTTACACACATAATACAGTGGTATATTTATCATGTGTGATCTCAGCCCTAATAATTCTGGTTTGGCACTAATGCTGGTATTGTGCATGAGAAATTCCAATCTGGCTCTTTTAAGGAAAAAAAGAAAACAAGTTTCCTTGCAAACAGAATTAGAGATGAGGCCTGTAGAAAATGAAAACAATGCCTGTTCAGCGGGAGAAAAAGATGGGGCTGCCATGTCCACCATTGCACCTCCTGCTGCAGGCTTTGGGACAACTGCCAAAGTGTCGGCTGTTGACAATAACATGGCAGGCAGCCAAATAACAGGTCCAGCTGTTCAATTCTCTCCTGTTTCTTCACCTAGTTCAAATCCTCAGGCAGCAGCAGCCTCTAACCCTAAACCAGATTCAAACTCACAGGCTTCATGTCAGACTCTCAATGATTCAGACCTGCTAGAAAGGACTTCCAAAGCCTGTCTGGCTCCAGCCTTCCTTCCTCCTGTGAAGGTGAAAGCTAAGATGAAACATTTAACAGAGAGTGATTCAAGAGAGGATTTAGGAGAGGGGACATAAGGTACAAAAGAGGAAGAGAAGAAATACAGCCTTAGGGCTTAGCCAATATACTCAAATTGCAATGCAGCGATGAGAGTAGTTTTGTGAGATTGGCTCCCAAGAAGGAGGATAGTTCTGAGGAGTTTAAAAGTGCTCTTATGAAAGTTATGTTTCTAGGCCAAGGACAACCACAAAAATAAGAGCAAGAGTGATTCAAAAGAGAATTTAGGGGAGGGGACCTCTGGTGCACTAAAGGAGGAAGAAGTACAGTCTTCAAGATTTGGCCAACATACTTAGATCTCAGTACTCTAACAAGAGGAGCATTGTGAGATTCGCTACCAAGAAAG
>WAAF01020330.1:0-43062 GCA_013400475.1 Tricholaema leucomelas
TCATACAACACATTCCCTCAAACTCCTCACACCATGTCCATGCATCTATAATCGAAAGTCATCTGCAGCTCTATTTTGCAAGGTAGCATGTCATACTGAATCAGCATCTAACAAAAGTTCACTTAATGCTTGCAAAGTGCTACTTGATTGCTTTGTCAACCAGCATCCTAGTTTGTTAAGACTATTTAAGGCATGAGCAGTTCCTATACCAGAGACTAAGCTAGCTAAGTATCTCTTTTGTGCATTCCAAAATACTGCGTTATCATTACAGTCACTATTAAATGTGTGTACACTTTGTCTATGCCGCCTAGCTGCAGGTTTTTGCAGTATCATAGTAACAGTAGGGGCAAACACAGTTAAATACCCTAAACTGCAAGGACCTTCCCTTATGCGAGAAGGTACAGAAGGCCAAGCTCTAACCCTGCAGAGTAAAAGCATCCCTTTGGGCAATTTTCTAGGCTGTAAAGGCTTAGAAACAATCATAGCTTCAGACCGGTTACACCGTGCAGTGGCATTGTGATATTCGTCCTTAAAAGGAGTGACATTGGTGATTGTTTCATCTGATGCCAAACTGAATACAGTAACCCATTCTTATAGCTCCTAACATACTAATTTCCTGTGGTTCTAGGTTAGCCAAAGGCAAAAATAGTGGTGGTGTTCCATCCTTTCACCATATAGTCCAGTATTAGGTTGGCCTTTTCAAATTTACTTCAGCTATAAGCAGAGGATTTATAGATACCAATAGTAGCATTAAGGTACCTCAGAAAACGCACATAAAAACATGTTTTAAGATCACATTTAGATGCTGATAGTTAATCTCAGTATTCTCAAGTGCCTTCCGTACAACTCTTTCAGTAAGAAGTTTCCCAGCCATAAACTTTTACTGTAGCCCCACTGTGTCTACTAGTCACACCTCATGCTTGTGATACACATTCATCTGTGTGTTCTGGGATGTTGTACTCAGGGTTAAGCAGTTTTCTTCTTCATGTCTGTGCAGAACACCCAGGAGAACAGCTGTCAGGTTACAACAGGTTACAACAACTGCAACGTCTTTTTTATTCCTAACTACAGACCAGCCACTTCCAGAATCACTACCTGATTACCAATTGAAGTAACGTCTTACGGTAAAAACTCTCAAGATTCAGAACCTTCAAAAGTAGTTGCAAAGTAAACACAAGTGTGCAAGGAAATGGTCACAGCTGCCCTTAAGACTACCGTTTTAGTTCTCATCAGAAATAAGGGGCCTTAAAAAGCAGGCACTAACATACTGGACTATACTGGCACAGACCTTGCATAGAATGTTTGGAATTTCACTTTCGTAAGTTTTAGCAACAGCCTACACTGGTTTTATGAATATTTACATTCAACATTCAAACATTTTCAAGTTTTCTTCCCAAAAGACATGAAAAACTGCTAAGCAGTTGTACCTTCAATGTTTCAAGTGCCTTAGCAAATCACTGTCTACGGAAGATTGTTAACAGCAGACTGAAACACACTACATACATAAACTCTGGAAAACACCTCTTTAACTTGCACAATTGTTTTCTTCAATAAAGCACACCAGACAAAGACAATTCCCACATGCTACACCTTTATTGTGTGAATGTTGTTCAGAAGGTTTATTACACTTCAAGACACACGTTAAAAAAAATACATTAACAGTGGCTAGATCGATGGACAACATATTAATCTGTTTGGTGGTAATTTATATGCATGCAGTTAACTCTCACAGTGCAAAAATCTTAGCCAGGAGGCCAGCCCAACTGACGACCACCCAGAACATGGAGATGTACATGATAGACAGACTGCCCACCCTCAGGCCCTTCATTGACAACCATCCGGAATCCATTGGTCAGGCCCAGGTTAGCAGCACACTTCTTGCCAACAATCATTAAATGCCCAAGAAGCTGGAGGAGAAAAAAAAAAAAAAAGGGAAGAAAGAAAAAGAAACAAAAACCAACACACAAAACATAAAAAGGGAAGAGGGCAGGAAGGAAAGGCATGAGAGCAGAGAATCATTCTGATAATTCTTAAAATTCTTTAAAAATTCAACCAATGTTCTTCAAATTATTGTCAATTTCCAAAAAAAACCTGTGAACTTTGACTGTACAGGGATAAAAATGAGCTATAAATTTTTCTCAAGCAGGAGAGTAACAAACTATAAAAGAATCACATAAAATAATTTTATCTAATAGTTAAAGCCCTCATTACTTCCTTAGGCAGAGCACATATAAATTCTGGTGGAAAAGAAACCTTCTTTTATCATCTGAAGGTTTACAAACTCTTTTATGTTTGTAGTTTAAATATTCAACAGCTTTACTAATTTTTCCTTCATCTCTAATGTGACAAAAACTCCAAGACCTCACTGGATGTACTACTGTCTGTAAACCATGGAGACATCAAGACTGCACTTCAAAGTAGCAACACATTTTGCCCTGTAAATATATACCCAGAGATGCATTTTGCTTTACGTCAGTACACTTATTGGAAAATCTTAACTCTACTCCCACCCTAAGATAGAGGAAAAAGGATTTTAGCACTGGAAAACTGCTTTGCCTCTTTGAAATGTCAAAGAAAAAGCAGGCAGAATCTAGCAATTATGAATTGATTAGAGGCACAGTTTGGTGTACAGCAAGCTTCTAGCATACTTACAGATTCATCAGAATCTTCTGCTTCAGATAACCTGACAATTGGCTTCTTAGGAATCACTAGGAAATGTGTTGGAGCTTGGGGTGAAATATCATGGAAAGCAAGGCACTGGAAGAAGAGTAAACAGTTAAAACATAATTTGATTCAGAGAAAGGTAAGAGTTTATGTAAAACAAGATGACCTACTAAACACACAATTAAATCACATACAAGCAAAGATGTTAGCATTTCTTGAGTATTAATCAAAGTCATCTAATTTCTAAACACAGAACATCTCCTTACCAAGACCTGCTGGCATGAAAAAAAAAAATTATTCTGTTTTAAGTATTATTTAAAACATACAGTCTTCTCAACAAGCTAAAATGCAATTAGGTTAATTACTATTTCCACATAAACATAAGAACTAGCAAAGCTGATGGCATGCACACCTACAGAAAGTGCATTTATTTCACTCAGCAATTTCAAAAAACTTGAAGTTATGTCCCTGAGGCCATTTTATGCTTCTGTTCCCAATAGCAAAAACTATTTCAGAAAAAAATGTATTCCAAACTAACATATTAAGGCTGGCTCCACTTTAAACATTCTCAATTTGAGGGAAAGGCATCAACTTTGAAATCTGAACCACTACTCACTAAGTACCTCTCGACAAATCAGAAACTGCAGGCAGTACCTAATCACATCAAATAAATCTCAAATTAGAAACTTCTAATGGATAAGAGAACTAAAAGACAAAGCAAACAAGGAAGCTATGTCTCTGTGTAAACAGCCAAACACTGAAACAAGATTTGCTGCTGCAACCATGACAATCTTCAGGGGCCCACTCCAAGTATGCAGTTTGCCATTGCTAGCTAAAGGGCATCTCTGACTTCTCCATCACATCTAACTTGTGAATTAACAAAGCAAATTGTCTAGGTGACTATACTGCTTTTTAATTCTTCTGAGAAGAACTGTCACCAAGAGCAAAGGTGGTAAAATCCCCAAACTTCATTTACACTAACAACACCTTTTCTTGTTTACGTTCAGTCTGCCCTGTTTTAAGGCGTCTTAAAGTAGACAATGCCCAGTTTAAAATGCTTGTTTCTCCCAGAGAAGTGTGGTAACAATGGGTGAATAAAGTTAATTTGCACCTAATTAAATAAACCTTAACATTAATAATTTTATAAGCAGTTTTTTTTCTATTCTATGTAGCCCACACAGCAGCAGAATGCAAACAGTCAAACTGAGGCAAATTATTTAATGACAAGATGTAATTTTCTGTGGGACAGAGAGCAGAAGTAGCACTGAACTAAAACATAATTAGAAGTCCATGAGGGCACCAATATCTGTTTAGGCAAGGTTAGATTCAACTGAAACAACACTGACAAGGTTTAATTCCACAGGGACTTTGTACATAATTATTAACTTCCTCTCCATTCCAGTTTATGATTAACAGCCTCCCTTACATTTCCTCTTGTAACTTTTCTGGCTGCTTCAGTAAAGACCTTCGTGGAGTCAAAAAAACAAATTAAACATCATCCATTATAGTCACCTAAAATACAAAAGTAGTTCTACAGTTGTGTGTAGTTGCAGAAAATACACTGTAGTAACGTCAAGTCAGTGTAGGTTGTATGTTTTCAAGTCAGTCCAAGTCAATGTTCTGATTCTCAATCAAGTACAGTGCTGACATTACACTGCTGGAGCCATTACAGCTAAAGAAAATCTTCATGTAGCTTTGACCTGGATATCAAGAGAGTTTGCATACCCTCATGTAAAGACAGAGTACCATTTTTGAACCATCATTTTTGGAAAAGCAATGAAAATTTCAAATATTCTTGAGATCGGATGACAGCTGTTAACACTTCTGTATCTATTGAGAAAACATTGTTCCAAGCTATGAATAATCCTTAGGCTGACAAATCAGGCAAACCGCATCTTTAGTGTGTCTGTGTTGTACACTGCAGACAATCCCTGATTCCAAAAGTGAAAGCCTCTGATGATGTTCAACAATTACAAAAGAAGAAAATCAAAACGAACAAAAAAGGCTTATACTGAACACTAGTTTAGTTCACATCTCAGAATAACTATGGCATTTTATCCTAAGGTAACTATTTCACTTAACTCCTGGCAGGTCGTGTTTCGCTATTACTTATCGTTACCAGTCCCATCTCAACACAGAAACTAAGAAAACGATTTCTGCAGTCCGCAGGATGACCAGTTCCAGACATTCGTGAAAATTCGTAATTCTTAATATTTTAATAATCCTTGCCCGAGATTCGTAGCCAAAGCCTGTCAGGTGCCTAAGTATAATCTCCATAATGCTATTAAGAGACACATAACGACCAACAGTTCTAACGTGCAAGTGCAGCCAATCGCAGTGCACTGTGTAGAGACGTATGCCCGGAAACGAGAAGAAGAGTTTCTGTGGATAATAAATCTAAGGTCTCATAAGTACTCTCCCACACCAGGTGTAAGAACCTCCGCCCCTCGGCAATAAAGCCTGCAAGGCCTGCGACACGGGGAAGGCAGGCAGCCGCCACCGGGTGTGCTGGTCCAGTGTACGTAGGCCAGTGACACAGCCAAACCGGGGTGAGCCTATCAGCACCTCCCTCCCTGCATACACCCAGGCAGCCACCGCGCCGCACCGCGCACCGATGGGGCTGGATGTCCTCGGGATACTGCAGGAGGGTGCGGAAAGACACCGTCCGTGCCTACCACCCACCCAGCCGTCCTCCCAAACACCTCAACAGAGGCACGCCCCGACTCGGGCGGCTACGAGCGCAGGTCGGCCGCGCACCGCCCGCACCTGTTCGTCCTCATAGATGATATTGGCGGGGATCTCCTTGCGGATGATCTTCCCGAAGATGGTATCCCCGCCGGGGCGAGCGGTCTGCGCCTTGCTGATCTCGTCAGCCATGGCGGCCGTCCGCGCGCGGCGCACGTCCCACGACGCCCCGCGCACGTCCCACGACGCCCCGCGCTTCCTTCTGCAGCCACACCCCCGTGGCGCTGATTGGGTGTACAGATCGGGACCGTGGAGTCCGCCTTGGGATTGGTAGCTTTGCCTGTCTTTTCCGCCCATCCGCGCCTCTCGGTTGGCTCGTCCTCGTTGACCTGAACTGGTCGGACTCGCGGAGCGTTCGGAGTTGCCAGGACGAAAAAGCTGTTGGCGGAGCAGCGTGGGGAATCAACTTAGTGGTTGCATATTGAGAGGAGAGAATGTAGCACAGCGACCCGTGCTGGGGTAGTAGGTCACAGAAGGTCTTGCAGACAATTGTTTATTGCCGCGTCAAATGCACCCCAAATATCTACATAACTTCTTGGGACTGGCAAATGCCTGCTACTAGCGGGGCTGCCCGTGGGTTTTCCGTACAAGTTCACTGAAACTCTTTGAGAATACAAACTGCTTGTGAATCTTGCCCTGGGTGCCCTGCTGTGGCAGAGGTTTCTAAGGTGCAAGCTGCGTAGTCTCTGACACAGACCACCGGGTGAAGGGATACATCAAGACCACTGGTATCTCAAGGCCCTTGGGACTGCAGGGGCCCTTGAAGACAATGTTAGAGTTCAACCTGCGCCTTTTATAAAGGTCATCGCGGCCCACAAAGCTCGGAGAGCAGTCATAAAATAACTCGGTTGAGTGCTACTATCATCGGGATGGGTCTTGCAGAAGGCAATTGAGACAGTTAAATGTGTCAGCCCTTCCACATATAAGCCTTGCCGTAACCGCAAACCAGAGCAATCAGTACGACTTGGCAGCGAAGCCAGCAAGCGTTACTTTGGCATTCCGGGGACGACTCTGCTGGGAACCGCACGCTGCCCGCGGGCTGTCGGGGCGACAGGGGCAAAGGCTGGCCGGAACGACGGCGACAGTGCGTGGTGCTCGGCGGGGCAGCATTGGGCAGGGCACCCGGCAGAAGTGCGGCACGAGAGCGCTGGCGCGTTCGATCGCCACTTCCGCCTCCGCCACTTCCCCACTCCTCCGGGCCGGAAGAGGACGGCGGCCGCCATGGCGAGCCGCGGACAAGTGAGTGTGGCACGCATGCGCATCGGCGCGGCCGGGAGGCGGCAGGGCGATGGCGCTAACGGCCACCTCGGGCGCCGTGACGGGGGTGATTGACCTCCGTCTTCTATGAGGCCTTGTCCTGACCGTGTGTGCGAAGCTAGCAGGGGCGGGAATTCGGGCCTCTCCGGTCTCCTGGAGTGAATTGGAGCTGGGAACGGTTAGGAAGGGACAAGGAGAGCCTGCACAAGGGACGGCCCAGTGTAGGGCGGCGGTGCAGGCGGCTGGCGGTCCCCTCTCCCTTCGTCGCTGCCTTAAAGCAGCTGTGCGGCCCAGCCCGTGTGTCCCGCGGCCCGCGTGATGCACGGAACCCTTCTCGTTCTCAAGTCGGAGGCCTCAAGGGGCTGGTGAGGGACGCTGCTGCCGGCGAATGGCGCCGCCGTGCGCCAGCCGAGGCCCGGGTCTGCCACCCTTGAGCCACTTAGTGTCCCCCGTGCTGTCGGTGGCACTGGCCGACGACACTTGCCATGCTGCGCTTAGAACTTGCGACCATAGGCTCTTAACAGTAACGCGATGTTAATTGCATACGTTGGGAAACTTTTCCTTCTGTTCGCTGGAGAGTGGGAACTCTTCGTAGTCGTTCCTGCCATATATACCATCAACAGGTAGAGGCTTGCAGGGCAAGGACACTAAAAGAAAATAGGATTTTGCATACAATGACCATTGTGGAAAAAAGGAAACAAGTAGAAAGGTGACAAATAGAGGTTAAAATACAGCAAGAGAGTTCTTTGCGATGAGGCAGTTAAGAAAGGCAAAGATAAGAATTTAATCTTTACAGTATGGAGAACTCAGAGAGTGGAGTCCCTCTTTAAGAATTTTGAAGGCTGGGTGCAGGGTACCGGTAGACTGAGGTGTTGGGGGACTTTTTTGTTTTCGTTAGAGCTCATGCAGATGAAATTTACATTGGTTTCGTGAAAATGTTTGCAGGAGAGGTTTGAATAAATAGACAAATAGCAGAGGAAGCTGCCTGCAAATTGTTGCTGAAAGACTTAAAATACTTAAGATGTCACCATATGTATGAGACTCAAAATCATGTGTAATACTAATTTTACTGCTTCTAAATATGCGATTTTCTGTTTCAGGATGTCCTGTCTAAATAATTTAGGCAAATGTCTTCAAGAACTTCCATTGCAGACTTTTATTTCTGTTGGTTTACTTTCCACAAATTCACCCTTCTAGGAAATGCTGCAGTTAAGGGCAAAATGCTTCTCTTTATTTGTTCAATGGTTAAAGACACAAAAGAGTCCATGTTCTCCTTTATGTCTCCAGTGAGATTGACTTAGCAGATTTTCATACTAATTGTAAAAGTGACAGTGATATTTTTACTGAAACATTTCTTAGGCTTAAACAAGAACACAGTAGTTTTTCATCTTCCCAGAAGGATCTGTAACAGTAGGATCTATATTTGATATTAAATCATAAATTGCAATAGAAATAATGGTGTGGTCTAACCTATGTTATGGATGGGATTTGAATTTGTTCATTTTTTTAACTTGTCACTTAATAGCACTAAAACTGTGGTAGTATTAAGGAAGCAGTATGAAACCAGAAAATAGCATCAAAAGGTATCTTTTTATCAAGATGTTATTTTTTTTTCTGGCACCTGTCAGATATTCTCAGCAATACTTGAGTATTCCTCTAGTTCGTTACTCAAGATGAATAAACTGCCCAAATCCCATGATTCAGCTGTGATTCTTGTGTTTTTTCTTTACGTGCCTACCAAGGTGTGTCATTTTTTCAGTATTTGCTTTTATTAAAGTTTTCATTTGCTGATCTGGCAGTAATATTTAGGGACCTTCAGGTGACTTGACTTTTGGTATTATTCCAGTTCTGCTGGGTTTATTTGATACTGACATGGTGTGTTTGCACTAGTATATTTTCATGTTTATATTCATGGCATGACAAACAATTAGGAGTGTAGTGCTAGTACACACTAACATTTTAGATTAACTTGAAATACTTAGAGCTGTGTAGGATATTTCCTCACATCTGCTTTGGCCACAAATTAAAATATCCTAGATGCTGACTTCATACCAAATTCTGTACTAAACAGAGCATGAAAAATCAGCCAGAACACTCTTAATTGCAACATGCTCATTTTAACTAAGAACTGTGCTAACAAACTAGCTGATTGTATTGATGTTGTGTTCACAGGTTTTGAAGCTTTTTAAATCATTGCACAGAACTCGACAAGAGGTTTTCAAAAACGATACCAGAGCCCTTGAAGGTGAGATACCTTTCTTATGTGGTGCAGCCTTATCTGTCTTTCTGTAGAACTTCCTTCTCTGAACATGAGAATTTTTGACATAATCTTCCTTTAAATTACTCTTCTACATTTAAAAAGTAATAGTTGGGAAAAAATTGTGTCCATAACCAGGGATCCTTTAATTTGAAACAAGGTCTTCGTCATTAGACTGAAGCCATTATCTCATAAGCAAAATATGTATTTTTGAATTCTTGTTGATCTTCCTCAGATTTTTTTTTTCACTTAAATTTTTTTACCTCATTTCTTCAGGTGCATCCAAAGCATATTTAGATGTTCTGAGTATTAGAGCTGATTCTTTATGGGGATGGTAAACCAATTTTAAATAGTGTCTTCATGTATGTTAGGTATTTGCAAAGATCAGAACACTGTATAGAGGTCATATTTTATTCCTGTACCAGTAACTTAAAATGTGACATTACTTGAATTTCTTAGAAGTCTTGCATTGAAATATTTGGGCAGAGTGCATTAGGAAGGTGCTGTAAAGGACTTTGTCATCTCCTGGAAGCTCAGAATCCAAGATTTAAAAAAAAAACAAATTCAGACTTATTTTTTTGTTTATTTAGCTGCAAGACTAAAGATAAATGAAGAATTCAGAAATAACCAAGATGAGACATCTGAAGAGAAGATAAAAGAGGTACTTCTTGTTTTTATTGCTTTTTTCTACTTTTTGTAAGAATGCTTATACAGGAGATTTTTTGAGGCATCGTGAGAGCCAGGTGAGCATGAAAAGTCTTCCATGTGTATCTGTTTATAAATACATTGATACCTTTTTTTGGTAGATGCTACTTCCTAGTATAAGCATATCTCCCAGATCATCTCACTTGTGCTGTTTCCTTTATTTCTGACACAAACATTATAAAAACAAGTATTAAACTTCTCTTAATTATGCAGCAAAACTTCTGCTTATCTTAATGACGGAAGGAATTCTGCGCCTTTTGCTAACTGTTAATGCTTTTGCTAATCTTTAGGTAGTGCTTTGTTCCTGTCCTGCTTTTCAATGAAACCTTATTATTCTTAGTTCTTGCTGTGTTTTAGCCTTAGTTTTGTCTCCTTGTTCAACAGCAGAAGTTGGAAAAAACCTTTATTGCCCTTTTACTGTGGGTAGTCAGGTGTTAATGAGGCATTCACAAATATCTGAGCTAGATTGTATGGTCTTGCTCTGGCAGGGAGTTTGGACTCGATGTATTTGGCTCCCTTCCAACCCCTAACATCCTCTGATCTCTTTGTCATTGGAACCTATAGACTTGTTTTGGTAGATTCATTTATTGGCAGTTTTAATTTGGTATACAGATTTTATACTGCTGTATGTTGCTGAGCAGAAGTTTCTTTCCTCTTGAGCTGTGTGTCAAAGTAGTTCATAATCAATTTGTGAGTTAATTCAGGATCCCCAAAGTGAAAGGTGTGTGTAGATAGTGCGTAAACTAACTGAACCATAGAACCAACGGGCCTTACTGTCTGAATAGCTTTCTAATACAGAAAATACCTTTAGGAATAATTAAATATTATTGAAATTACTGTTGAGTTGTTTGTTTTGTTGCTTTTTATTTCTGTTTTTCTAGCTTCTGAAAATAGCATCAGACGTGGAAGTGATTCTCAGAACTTCTGTTATTCAGGCAGTTCACACAGATTCTGACAAAATGCGTGAGTAAAGCTGCATGCTAAAAAGATGCTTTAAAATATTGTAGTTCAGTAAATAAATATAAAACTTGAAAATAAGTAGAAGGGTAGAGAAGGCAAAAATCTGTCTGTCATTTTGCTGCCCAAAACCTTAATTTAAGCTTGTCAACTAATGTCACTGCCTAGGACAGGTGATATTGTCAAAGTTGCAAAGTTTCTACATGGATATTTTGAAATTGGCTGACAGGAAAGAGGCAGTGACTGCATTTTAATGCCATCATTGAGAGATGTAATTGGTTATCTTAAGTATTGGGAGTGACAGCAATTAGGGCTTAAGTCAGCATGTACGTTCTGGCTAGTCGGTCAGTGTATGTCTAAATGTAATAGCCACGGTATCTGTAGGTGCTTTCTCTACAAAATAGATAGAAGCTGACGGAAGGAATAAGAAACTGCAGTCCATAGAAAAGTTTTTATTTACAGTTTCAGTGTTATTTTCCAATACTTCATTAGAATAGAATATTTTTTTTTTATTATTATCAATAAAAACTCTTAATTCTGACAATTTAAGACTCATATTATGCCTTGCAACATTTGTGACACGGTTGTGGCCTTTATGCACAGCCTATCAAATTCTGAAAGTTTGGTTCATGGGTTAGAGTTTTATTTTATCTTAGAGGCAAACAGGAGAGAAGTGATAGGCTCAGCATACAGTTGTGTGGTGAGAAAAGAAGAAATCTTCATCTGTGTACATTGCTTCCTTTCACTTCTTTTTAGTGGAGACTAAAGCTTTGTAACTACAGGGTTAGAATTGTATCACAGTATCACCAAAGTTGGAAAAGACCTCATAGATCACCAAGTCCAACCCATTACCACAGAGCTCAAGGCTAGATCGTGGCACCAAGTGCCATGTCCAATCCTGCCTTGAACAGGTCCAGGGATGGCAACTCCACCACCTCCCTGGGCAGCCCATTCCAGTAGCCAATTAAATGTAAAGCATTTAATTACAGAACAGTCGTCATGATTGAGGCCAAAGGTATGTCTAGAGCAGTGTTGAGTCTTCCACGCTGATCATAGACATATGACAGTATAAGAGTACCAGCAGAGCAACTGAACTTTCACATCTTCCAGCCTTTTACACCTGGCAGCACTTCCTCAGCCAGGGATGGTTTCTGGTTTTGGTATTCCCATTGGATTTCCCTCTCACAAACCTATGCAAATTTCTTGCATTCAGGAACGTTTGACAAAGAATTTCCTATTTTATAAAGAATCACTAGGTGTAGTTTTGAATCTGGCCCTACTCTTCAATTATTATCCATATTCTGTGGTAGCTCATCACATTATTCATGGGATTTTAAGTCCCTTATTGGCCCTATTTTGTTACTCTTATCTTCTGTGGAACAGTGTTGTTCTGAAATAACAGGTGAACACCTGTGATCATTCTGTTGCTGTTCTCTGTACAATTTTCAGTTCTACTGTATCTCTTACTAAAATGACTAAAAACTCTCTCAATCAGAGCTGAGCACAGTCATCAAGCTGTGGACAAGCTAGGCTTTTATACACACAACAACAGCACAGTGGCATTTTGTCTTTCTCAATTGGCTTCTTAGTAATTCCTAATTATAAATTTTTGGCTGCGGTGTGTACATATATTATTTACTTTTGCAAAACTATCTTGTATTCCTTAAGTTCATCTGAATGGTCATACTTGATTTTCAACCTGTCACTTTCTTTGCAAAGCTAGTTTTTTGGGTTTGTTGGGTTTTTTTCATCTGTGTGCATTGCATGTCTCTGCATGTAATTTTGTCTGGTGTTTTACTGATTACTCAGTCAAGTGTTAAACTCATCCTGTAATTCTCTGCAGCAAACCATTTGTTAAGGATGGTGGTGTTCAAATCCATTAGTTTTTAAGTTGCTTACAGATATGCTGAACAGCACAGATGGCAACAAAATATTAGTAGAACTCAACTTTTGACATTGCTCTATTGGGAGGCCTGTTCATTTATTGTTCAGTTCTAACCAGTGACTTGGCTGTGTATGACTTTCTGTTGTAATAAGGCTGTTGTTTTCATAAAAGCATTGAGGTTCCAAGCATGTTATGGCAGCCACCAAGAGACAGCTCTTCACAGAATTTCAGCAGGGATTGTAAAGCAGAACTTCCCTTGAAAAAGCCACAGGAATTCATGCTTATATACTAATTTATTTTCTAGTACTGTATGAGTGTTTAGGATGGGAATTAGGACAGCCGGAGTCCACATGGAGCTGTTGTTGGAAAGGAATGTGAAGGACAGCAAGAACAGAATAGCAAGAAGGGTAACAAGAATAGACCTCACCTGGAGTATTGCATCCAGTTCTGGGCTCCCCAGTTCAAGACAGACAGGGATATATGTGAGAGAGTCCAACAAAGGGCTACAGGGATGATTAAAGGACTGGAGCACTGCCTTATGAGGAAAGCTGGGAGACTTGAGACTTTTTAGTCTGGAGAGGAGAAGACTGAGAGGGGATCTAATAAATGTTTATAAATGTTTCTATAAATATATTAATGGCAACAGAAGGGGCAAGGACAACCTCCAGTCCTTATTAGATGGAGAGGGGAATACAGTGACAACGGATGAGGAAAAGGCAGGGTTGCTTAACACCTTCTTTGCCTCAATCTTCGTTAGTGGGACAGGTTGTCTTCAGGATAGCTGGACTGCTGAACTGGCAGATGGAGTCAGGGACCAGTATAGTCCCCATGTAATCCATGAGGAAGAAGTAAGGGACCTGCTGAGCCACTTGGATCCTCACAAGTCCATGGGACCGTCTGGGATCCATCCTAGGGGGCTGAGAGAGCTGGCAGATGAGCTGGCCGAGCCACTCTCCATCATTTATCAGCAGTCCTGGCTCACTGGAGACACTGGATGAGGCACTTAGTGCCATGGTCTAGTTGGTTGCCTAGGGCTGGGTGATAGGTTAGACTGGATATCTTGGAGATGTCTTCCAACCTGGTTGATTCTGTAATTCTATGAAATATGTGAGGCCTGGGTGTCAAGAAAGGAGAGACAGGCTCTTCTCACTTGTGTCCTGTGATAGGACAGGGGCAGTGGATGTAAAATGCAGCACAGGAAGTTCCATTTCAAAGTAAGGAAGAATTTCTTTATTGTAAGGTTCACAGAGCACTGGCATAGGCTGTCCAGAGAGGCTGTGAAGTCTCATTCCTGGAGATTTTCAAGACCTGTCTGGATGCGTTCCTGTGCGACTTCTACATGGCATGGGGGTTGGACTTGATCTCCAGAGGTCCTTTCCAACCCCTAACATCCTGTGAACAGCTTCCACAAGTATATCAGCAGAAGGAAGAAGAGGGAAAATGTGGGCCCACAGCTGAACAGGGTAGGGGACTTGTTAACAAAGCGCATGAAAGACGTGCTTGGTATCTTCTTCACCTCAGTCTTTACTGCTAAGATTTGCCTTCCAGAATTGTAGGCCTCAGGCCATTTGAAGTGTGTCTGAAACAAGGATAATTTACTTGTAGAGGAGGAGAAGGCTAGGCAACATTTGAACAGATGGGACATATGTGGTAACTCCATGGAAGGTTGAGAGAGTATGCTGATGTCATTGTAAGGCTACTCGTTGAAAGGTCTGACACCTCACAACACTCAAAAGTGTTACCAGGTAAGGTTTGTTTAATCAGCACTGGGTGACAAGGGGAGGTCATCCTCCAAAGCACTTGCACACCTTCACCTTGTTCAGGTAAAATATTTATGCTACAAAATCATACATATACAGTACAGGGATAGTGTTAGTACAACTAGTTCTGGGAATAGGTGGAGTTATTACAATCAGTTCTTGGAACTCATTTCCATAACGTCCCCCCTCTTCATGCATGCTTAGTACCACCTGATGGTCATCTTTTGGGGTCCTTCTGGGGAAGGCCTGATGTCTTCCTCAGTCTGACCTCTCTACCTGTTGTTCACCTGGCATCAGTTGTGAGTCACATACTTGCCCAGAGTCTCTGATGTTCTTATCTTTGAATACAGCATTCTTCTCCATGAGAGTGTTTCAAGACCACCTCAAGCTTAACCCACCTCCTTTGTGTTTATCTGATGGATAATGGTTTATATAAGTACTCACACAGTTAACAATTTAGCTAGGTTTCTACACTCTATGTTTTCAATCCCGTTTCCATTATCAGGTCATGAGGGGAAGCTGCCTATACTTCTTTCAAGAATGGCAAGTGGAAGAAACTGGGAAACTGGTCAGCCTCACCTTAATCCCTGAGAAGGTGGTTAAGCTAGTTGTGGAAGCAGTTTCCAAATACTCTAAGAACAGAGTGGAGACTGGAAGTATTCAGCAAGAATTTACAAAAGGCAAATCTCTGACCAATCTGATACAGTGAAATGACTTTGCTCAGTGAACATGGGGAGAGTAGTGGTGGTAGTCCATGGTGCTCTGTAGCAGAGCTTCAATGATGCTTCCTTTAAAATCTCCCTAAATAAAAAGAGATAGAATTGCGCCTGGCTAGTTTTGCAGAGTTCTTAGAGAAGTGGTGGCAATGAGGTTTGCATGAAAGAAGGATTTTTTTCCCAGAGTCTTGTACTGGTGAGGAAACCTTTTGTCCTGCAGCAAAAAATCTGGAGTGCACCTGTGCATGGGATGCATTTGACCTGCTTATGAATGCGAAAGATGTAATTTTGCAGTTGCTTACCAGTCTTTTTTCTAATCTGTTTTGGATATCTGTAAGCTTTACTTCTTAGTCTGTAATTGACCTTGCTGCAGTAAGAACAAAACAGTCTTAAAAAAAGCCATCAAAGTCTTGTGTATGTTTGGAATGTGTATTGAAATGAGAAATATGTAGTCTTGATAATGTAGTGAATCACTAATTAAAAGATGAGGAATGCTTAGAAAAGAAATCCAGAGCATCATGGTAGAAGTTCACACAGCAGGAATGAACAGTATGAAAGAGTGTATAGAGTGCCTAGATAGTTGTATTTGTCCTAGGGTACTTAAAATGTAAAAAGCATGTAGTGAAGTTGGAATTTACATTCCAATCTAATACCAACAAAACATTTTTATTTTACACAATAAATAATTCTTAAAGGTCATGGCAATCAAGAATCTTTTAGGCCAGGAACAGGTATTACTCAAAATACAAAAAGGCGGAAGATGAAACTTCATGCTTAGCTGGATACCATAGTGAAAGAGTAAAAGCAAATGTTCTTACAGAATCATAGAATCATTAAGGTTGGAGAAGATGTTTAAGATCGTCATGTCCAACTGTGGCCCAGCTACTATGACCACTAAACTATATCATGAAGCATCACATCTACACGCTTCTTGAAAACTCCAGGGATGGCAACTCTTTATCTTCTCCTTGGGCAGGCTGTTCCAATGCCCCACCATGTTTTCAGTAGAGATTTTTACCTGGTGTCCAATCTCAAGCTGCCCTGACAGAACTGAAGCCATTTTTTTCTTGTCCAATCACTAATTACTTGGCAGAAGAGACCAATTGACATTTTACTTAAAGCAATTGACATTTTACTTAAAGCTCTGAGAAGCATTATAAGTGCATCAGTACACAGATTCTAAAGAAATACACCCTCAAAGAAATCAGTTTTCTTTCCTGTGAGATATAAGATATCAGTGCACTTTAGACAGAATGTTACTCATTACTCACAGATGCACACAGACGCAGGTTTACTGTACCTTTTCTGACCCAGTCAAAGTACAACATGATTTCAGTTTGTACTGTAGTTTTTGCTGCTGGAGCAAATATGACCTGGCACAGATCCTTCCCTTCATGAAGAGAGAACAAGCTGATTTCTGAAGAGCTAGAGGAAAGTAATTTAAGAATCAAGAAGTGAAAATTACATATAACTAGACAAACCCTAACACACTGCACGTTTGTGTTGATACAGTAGCCATAATTCTTTTATTGTTGGCCTTTAAAACAGGATGACAAACCATGCAAACCATGTTTCAGGGTGTTGAGGGAGAAGGCTAAGGCAAATTTAATATTCATTTTTGTAACTCTTGCAGTAAACAATCTGACTTAGGCATGACAAGATCACCATTCTCTCTTGCTAAAAGTTACTACAATACTTCAGCATTTTGTGTCAATTTTTAATGCTATTGAAGTGTTTTCAGAGCTTTTGAAAGGACAAGGTGGAAGGCAAAAGAAGGCAAAATACCGAGCAAAAGAAGGCAAAATACCTAATGTAGTTCCATCTTGGATAGATATCACGATGCTGCTTGTACACCTAAGGAAGTTCTAATTGTCATTTTGATAGCCTGATTTTGTTTGTTTGTTTGTAAACATATAAAAACTGTAGAGCTTGAAAAAGTATTTTCCATATGATACATTCTTATAAACTTTCTTTTTCTATTGCAGTGCTGATACCCAGGAAAGCTCTGCTACAAGACAACACACCTTACATTGATAAACCAACAAAAAAGCATGAATCCTGAGGGTAATATGCCACTCTTCCTAGAATATTGATATCCTGTAATGAGATCTATGAAAACCAGTAGTGGTTACATGTTACAAATGCTAAAAGCCATTAAATATCATTACCAGGAAAACAGAAACTGAAAGCATGTCATCAGTTTTTACTGTGCTGTGATTTCATCATACATATCTTCCATGGACAATACTAATACTTGCATAGAAATTCAAGAGGCACAGTTCTCTTACAAATATGCTGCTGAATTGTATTACTTCAGCCAGGAATGTTTTTAATTATTGACAGCCATCAGAGATTATTTCCTATCAATCCAGGGTGTTTTGAAACTAAATTTAAATTAAATGTTGTTCTTAATCCTGGTAGTATTTATTTTACAGTTTGTTGTAAATCATATGCTGCTTTGAAGTAATGAAAAAACATACTGTGACTTTGCACCAGAAGAGTGATTTCTGAAGTCATCATTAAACCATACATTAACACACTGTGGTGTCTGAGAGACTTCCTAAGATCTATCTGAACAAACTCTTCAGACCTTGGAGGTGGGAGAGCACGTGTAGTGGTTCTTTCCTGCCCGCCTTTGAATAAGCAGGAGTGGCAGAGTTTGAGTTCTTAGATTACAGTGGAATGAGAAAACCCAGCCACAACCAAACCTCAGTATGCTGGTTCAGATCACATGCTTCACAAATTTAAGGACTTTGTTTTATCTTGTGATTATAGAGTGACTTACTGAGGCATTTTCCAGAGAAAAGAAGCTTATTATTTAGGCACAAGTGATCTGACTTGCCTAGAATGAATTTATGGTGACTTTATTTACCAAACTCTTACCACTTGCATTTTTTTAAAGCAAACAGTTTCTTTTTAAGGAATTAGTCAGATGTGTTCACTTCCATTTTAATTGGAACCAGATACAGCTACAGTGATAGCCTGAGTGATCTTGGAAGGTCTTGTGTAGTGGAGGGCTTGTAGGCCCGAAAATAGGCTTATTTATGCCTTGCCTGGACATGTTTTTCTGCCCGCACCAGAGGTAAACATATTAAACGGACAAAAGGGGCACAGTAGGCCTGCTGCCATAAAGTCTGGCCTGCCCAGGGTCCAGGTTGTATAATGTGGTTGTGTAAGCCCATGTGCCCAGCTCATGCTTACCGGGTGCTAGGCGCATGCTGTCCCCATATGTGGGAGGTCCAGGCCTGTGGCTTTCGCCTATTATGGTATGTTTGGCTGACTGCCAAAAGCTGATTGGTCATTGTGTCCAAAGGGTCATTAATCTCGTCCCACATTTGATAAATAGAGATACACAGGTAAACCAAGTGCTCCCTTACTCGCTTGCTCATTATTAGGCTTAGACTCACCAGCACTACTTTTTGTTTATGCCTGCCTGCCTGCTTGCTTGCTTGCCTGCCTGCCTGAAGCCTCACCCGCAGGGTCCACCTGCAGTGCATCTACTTTACCTACAGAGCTCAGAATCCCATGCAGCCATGCACCCTATTGCATGCCTGCTGCCTTATTATTGCCTGGTGCGTGCCACTGCCACTGAGTTACCAGGAGCAGACCCCACTTGTCTGCACACGACCGGCCTGCTGGCCAACGTGNCTTTATTGCCTTCTGCCATAGAGCAGAAAGAGCTTCAGCCCATCTACTGGGCAAATAGCATATTGACCCCAAGCGGTATTTTCTGTGGGGAGAATCCTCTCTCTCTGTTTATAGTTTGAATTGTTTGCTAGTTGTTAATAAGTTACTGTTTGTTATTATTCCTAGAATGTCTTTCATAACCATGTAGATCTTTTTAATATTAAATTCAGTGGTTGGGGGTGACAAGAGTTCAGAATATTGAAGTGAACAAATTATATATCATCTCGCACCAATTAATTTCTCCCCTCCGCCACAATTGGCATAGGTGGCAGAATACCCCTCCAAGACGTCCAACCACAGTGATTCTGTTATTTTGTGAAATCTGTAACAGACTCTAAACACCCTACACAGGAGTGAGGTAGCCCAGTAATACTTCTAGGCTTTGTTTCAGGTTGCAGCAGTGCTGTTTACTTTTAATAAGATTCCAAGATGTCAATATTACATACCCATGTGAGCTGTGGTATGGCTTCCCCGAATAAACTGAAAAACTAGTTTGGTGCGTGCAGTCTCTTCTTCACATAGCAGGTCAGAGCAGCAGCTGCTTGCTGCAAGACTTGCCTTTGGCTGCCGGTTACATTGTCAGTGACACTTTCAACTACACTGGTGCTCCCTGTGTTGTAGCTAGAAGGTAGCAGGCAAATCTTCGGAAAGAAAATGAAGGGAGTGCAGCTCTTGCCATTTCTTACAGTCTAGCTGCTCAACTACAAAACAAGTGTCTCAGTCTGTGGGCCATATGGTCTTCTAGGCCTCTTGTGGTGTAGAAGGCCATATGGTCTTCTAGGCCTCTTGTGGTGTTTACTTCCCTATGGACAAAGCATATTCTATGCCTGGTTTCTCATCCTGCTGAAGTCTGTTTACATTGCCTTTTTTTTCCCATAAGGAGCTTAAGAGGAGGGCTATGCAGGAGAAACAAAATAGAAGGTAGTTGTAGCTGTAAAGAGAAAACAAAACAGAATTATGTTAAGTGACTTATTTTTAAACAGAAATAATTGAACAGTGTTCTGGGATGAGTACCAGATTACACAACCATTAATATACACATTGCACGACACCCTGGAGTCGCAGGGAATTAAATCTTTTGTGGACCTATTGCTTTAGGCTATGGGAGTAGTGTATTAGTGATTCTGTCTTTCAGATTAATTTCATAAAACAGACCTGGTAGGTCTTTTGCTAGTGAGGTAAAATAATACTGTCTGTTACAATGTAAAATATGTACTAAAAGATTTATTGATGTCAACAGTAGATGGCAGGGGTTTGCATCATGTTTTGAGTAAACTGCAAGTGGACAAACTTATTTTCATGTGACTACCACTTCAGTATTGTTCTGCTGTCATGTATTTTAAGTTTTATTTTTTAACAAGAATTAACACATTAATAGAAAGTCTGGAGATGTCAACTTCTAAGATTGGTTTGGGGATTTGACAGGCATTCATGTGCTTCAGCTTACCTACATCATGTGTACTCAAAAATACTGAATGAGTTACTTAAATAATATGCACAACTGCTGCAAATAAAGGACATGGTAAAAACAAAAGCTGGTGGAATTAAGTCACTTTCAGAACAAATCTCTTTACAGTCTTGTGCAGTATGTTTATGGTGTTTATATACACATTTCATGTTGCTGCTGTCCTTGTGGATTCCTGGGCAGCCAAGGGAAACTGAATTTTGCGATATCGAGATGAGGAAAATGAAGTTGCAAGGCAACTTACTCCTAGCATGAAAGATCAGCCTATTTTTGGTTATTGTTGCAATGTGATCTTAAATAGGAATCCAGGGCATATACAGACTGGGATAAACAGAAATCCAAATAAGGAATTAAGCCTGAAAGTGTCATAGAGTTGGTCACTGTCTGGGCCCAGCAGGTGTTTACTTTCTTAACAAGCTTGAAAGACTGCTTAATTAATAGCTGGTAATTAAATAGTTCTGTGTGCTAGCTGATGGCGTGGCTGTTTCTCTTCCCCTTATTCCGTGCTTTCCTAGGAAAGTTGGTTTATGTTCCAGTATCCGGTCATCATCCTGGATTCAGTTTGCATTTTAATTTCACTCTGGGTGTGAATCTATTCTTGATATTTAATGTCAAAAAGTCAGGAAGTATTGTTGCATTCCTTCTGCAAACTTGGAAGTAGCTGAAACTCATTAAAGCATTACAGGGGCTTTCACTTTGTGGCTTATGAGGGGAAAAGGTTGATCACTTACAACAGAAACTACTAAATGAATCACAAACTTTTTCAGGTTTACTGAAACTGCAGAATTTTAGGGCCTTTATTCCAGAATATACATAATCAGTCTTAAAATATAGGCTTTAAGGGTAATAGGTTTTTAAACTGCAGTTTAACTATGTCTTGTGTCAAAAAGATCTGTAGAGATCTTTTGTAGACATACAGGAAATTCTATTGAAGAGATTCACTGCTTGTTCAGATCTGCTACAGTTCAGCTGCTATCACCAAGAGGTCAGTAAGGTCCTTACCACTGTTAGATGTTTCTGTCTGGAGGTGCCTTTGTGGCATGTGCAGGCACGCAGAACCTGGTACTTTTAAAGCATGCTTCAGGTGGCTTAAACAGAGTTTGGCAGAACTCACGCATTTTACTTCAGAAAATTCTAAGTGCTACCAGAAATGCATCCATTAAGAGTCTTCTGCATGTTCTCCTTCATGAAGTGTTCAATTTGTAGCTTTAATGAAAGCATTAAATACAGCCAAGGAATATTTCCTGTTTAAATACCAAGTTTTGAGTTTGTTCTAACCACCTTTCCTTCACCTTTGTTTAACAGTTTCAAAATAAAAGGTTTCCACATATTTTTCTTTCCTGCTCACAACTAGTTAAGTGCAGGGATCAGTGATGGTATTTGTATTTTTACTGTAGCCTGATGTTCATAAAGCAAAGGCTATAGATTTAATCTATGAATTTGTTTTGTTTGCATGGGAAATAATTGTTTTGAAGTCTTCATGGTTCTCAGGTGAAACAAGATGTCTTTTCTAATGTAGCAGGGCCATTAATGCCCTCCTCTGTTGCTATCTGCTTTGGTAAAGGAATTATTTGGTTGCTCATTTTACAGGGAGTGCTGATATATATCACAGAGTGACTTAAAGAGTTAATCTGGAAGTAGTGCTAGTGCTAAAATTAAACAGTAAAAGTAACTTGTATCTTCTCCAAGATGCTGAGTTCCCAGGCAGTTTTTCAGGTAATAAGAGGTCAACAATCCTGTGGCAACTTCAGTGACTGGATCTACCGTCATTAGCATTTATTCTGTTTCTTAGAGGTCATGCCACCTGAAGGAGCTAAACTGATCTCAGTGCTGCATAGCGTCATCAATCCTGTTTGTATCATACTAGACTTGTAAATAAAGTAATTTGAGTACTGGCAGTTCTCTACACTTCCTTTACAAAAGGGGAAAAATTGACAATTGAAAACTAAAAATAAAGACTGACCAACTTACAGGAAGAGCTGAGTACTAGGACTTCCCTGCTTAGATAGCTTTCCAAACTACTTGAAACAATTTAATCATAAACTCTGGAGTTTGGTGGCCTGTCAAACCTTTGCTTTTTATGGGAAATTATTTACTTAACATAAAGCACAAACTTCCTCATGCATTCAGCAGTAAGGCTGGCACTTTACAGCTACAAAGGTTTGATGTTTTGATAGTAGAAATCCGTTTACCTTTGACAACAAAGTATAAGTAAATTTGTGATGTAGATATTCAGATCTCGCTAATTCTGTTGAAAGACTTCACTCATGAAACTTCTATGGTAGTTTTATTCATTTAAGTTTAACTTTCCTGTGACTCCTCTTATTTTCCTGCCATCAAGAATAAATCTGAGGAAAGAAGGGCACGTTTTTATACTCCAATAAATATCAGTATGTTTAAATAATTTGATCTTTTTTAAATAAGCAAATATTTCTCTTTAGTTAGCACTTCAATAATCTGGTTTGCATCAAATAGAGAAGTAAAAGTTCCTACTTTTGAAATTACACTTTTCCTTTTTCCTTGCTGGTTGTACTTTAGGTTTCCATCTCATCTACCCAAAACTCTATGGCTTGAGTCCAAGATAAGTAAGGATTAAATAAACAGCCAGTGAAACTATAGTCTGTAGCAGCTGGAAGGGAGGATGACATTCTCTGAGCTAGGCCATAAAAATGAGAACAGGTCCACTGTAGATGTTTTTAGTGTAGTAGAAGCAGCCTTGTTCTCTGAAGTCAGTAGCTATGTGTGAAAGTTGATTCAGCTGCCCCTGAGCTGCCCTTTCCATCTGAAAAAAATCTCCATAGCTGAATTTTAACATTTTGCTCTCTATGCGGTAGAACTATGATAGTGAAAACAAGCAGGCAGTGAGCTGTGTGATGCTCTGCACTTTTTTCCTGTCTGTTTGTAAAGGAAATGAAAAAGTAATTGCAATGTTTCCTTCCCTTCCTAAGTGTGCATTTAAGATCAAAACCTTTGGTCTGTTGCTGTCCATCTACAGCAATGGGTAGGTCTTTATCAGTTCATTCATACATTTTCTGTGTGGGAGGGCTGTTATCCTCTGCTTCAGATTTCCTCCTGACACTTGCAGAGGGACATCCTGAAGTCAGTTTCTTGAAGGTTTTTGGAGACTCGGAAGAAACTGCCCGGCAAGTGCTTTTAAGGCACTGCACTTTTCACAGTTAGCTGTGCCTATCTTTGTCATCATACAAAGAGCAAGGCTTTCAGGCTGTAATTTTTTTTAATGTGATTTCAAATGCTACTTACATAGTAAACTTTAACAGTTTTTATAGCATGCTATTCTGGACTGGAAGGAAAGATATTTCCTATATAGTAGCAGTAGTGAGAAAGGGCAGATAAGGAATTCTTACCTCTCTGGAAATAGTCCTTGAAGGGATTTCCTTTTAATATTAAAGAACATGTCTGATTTTTTTGGTCACTAGTATTTGATTCTGCCTGTGGTTTCTTCAGTAAATTTCCACTTAACATGTCTGCTTTTATTTCCATAAAGCAAGTGGTCTCACTGGACCATACAGTGCTGTCCAATAGCAACTGAGATGAGGCTTTTCCCTGTTAAACCAGTAAGTGAAATGCAAAATGAATGGGCACATGAATAAGAATGAGAGCATTAACATTCATTAAAGGATGCACAAACAGAATAAAGGAATATTAAGGATAGGTTTTACTCTAGTGAAACCAAAGTGTCAAAGTACTATATANAGGGATTAAAAAAAAAAAAAAAGGCAAAGAGTTTTATCTGATTTGCACTTGATTAGGCTTCAATGCAGTCATAATTAGGACTGCAGCATGTCTAGAAAGTAACTTCACAAAAAGATTTAGGGTCAGTTGTTCTGCAGCTATTTTTCTGTATAATCTTGCCTAAGTCTAGATTTACTTGATTTGCATTTAGTGGGGCTTGGATAAAAATATAGACAAAAAGTGTATATCAATAAAAACATATATATAAATCAAAACATAGTCTCCAATGACTTGCAGAGACTTTTGTCTATGTTTTTATTCCCTTCGGAGAAAAAGGAAAGAATTTCCCCTATAAGGGAACAGTAAAACTCTTAAATGAGAAAGATCATATAAGAGTTTTGAATGTAGCCATATTACTGTGTGGTAATGTAGATAGGCACACAACAGGTAGTAAGGACACAGCTTCTTACAGTTTCATCAAAATAAAAAATTAAATAGATTATAAGGATTATAGGTACAAGAAAATGTGGCAACTTGTCAGACTTAACAATACAAATACTTTTTTAGAAGAAAAGAGGAAGGAAGTCTAGAAATGGTGAGGTTCATTTTGCAATGCCTCTAATGTGTGTTTAGAGAAAAAGCTATGGAGAAAGGCCTCAGCTGGGCAGAACTGTGACGTGTGGTCCTCACTACTGCTTTGCTTTAGCTACTATGTGAAAGACAGACTTTAGAGCATATATAACTCCAAGGGCAAAAGACCTGAGACAGAGTTGTAAAGGGTGTCTTACCTGCCATTGTCAGATGGGGAAGATGGTATGATGCACTGGTTACATCAAATGATACAACACTGCTTCCTATTTGATGTACTTTATATTCACCTAAAACAGATTTGTAGTGTGAATTTTTGCTTTAAGATGGATGTTGGAATTCCTTTCACTTTTTTTAAACCATATTGCAATAAATGCCTGAAATTACAGACACTTGAAGAAAAAGATGCAAATTCTAGCACATGCATCCCACCATCATTTCAGGACAGAAGACATTAAATACACAAAAGAGTACAAAAACATGCCCCAAACCAGGAAAGAAAGTACACAACATTGTTTCTGTGATCAAGACATGAAGTAAAACTTGCTTCAGGTTTCATCACCTTGTTCTTGCACAGTTCCATTTATTTAAAACTTACTTTTCTAGCAGATAGGGTAGTTAACTCAGTAGTTTAATCAAATACACAGTAACTTAAAACGCAGGAGTTAAGCTAGTCGATCTATCAGGGATTTCTCTGAAGTGCCATTTCCTCTACTCCACATTAAAGAAAGAAATAGGGAAAGCTGAAATTGTAGTGAAGCAAAAAGCACAAAAGCATCTGAACTAATCTGTAGCATTGACAACTTGAAAGTTTTGAAACTGAAATCCTACTCAATTCTACCGAAAAAAAAACCAAAACCAAACCTCTGGAAGCAATAGGACTCTGTAAAATTTAGCAAGAAGAAATACTGAGACTTTTAATTACGTAGAGGACCATTTCATATTTGGAAATTGCTATTGGTTACTAAACAGATGTGTTAAAAGCTACTGTACTGTAATATTTATTATATCAAGAAATAATGCTTTCTATCCATTTTAATGTGCAGTTAGGAATAAACTAAGATCAGCTAAGTAATAATCGCTAAGGAAATATCCATATACATAAGGAAATGAAGTGAAATGGGCTGTAGTTCTGGCTGGTGTAAAATAGCAGACTTTGACAGTATGACACCCCTTCAAATGTATACCTTCAGGTGGCAGGGTAAGGCTGGAGTGGTTTGACAGCCTGTAACTGGAGCCAAAAAGAAGTAGGGAAAATACAGGCTGAAGATCAAGAAAAACACAAAGTAGAGCTGTCACTGATGTTGGTTAGACTCTGTTCAGTATCTTCTCTTAGCAAAGTGTTTCCTCTGGCAAAGTGGACACATTTTTGTTAGGATGTTTGAAGTCTTAGCTGCCACGATAAGTTATATGCAATGGACAGATTAGAATGAGTAAGAATGAGAACTCGTCTGAGCGCTGGGAAAACAGTGAGTTGTATCAGCTATTTCATATGTACGTTAATGTAGAAGCAATGTGCTCCATCACACCAAAGGTGGCAGAGGCTAAAAGGGAAAGAGATGCCCATGCCTTCACCATTGCTTACCAGAAAATCAGGAGATGAGTACAAAACAAAATGTTGTGCTGCACTTAGTTTGGTGGAAGTATATCCCTCTATAACACTCCTCTGTAGCTCATTGTCTCTGTGGCAGAAAGTCTTTCAGCCAAGTGATTTATGATTAAAATTGTTTTTGAGTTGCTAGTTGTCTTCTTACACATGTGACTTCTACCTATGCCCTTCAGGAAATCTGCAAAGACAGTTTCACAGATGTTAATTCTGTATTAGCATGGGTTATTTAATCCTTACCCAGCAGGTGGATTCTCAGTATTCTACCCCTGAAAAAAAAAAAAAAAAAAAAAAAAAAGCTAGAAATCATTTGCTGGGACTTCACTGACATTTCCACTAAGTTAAGTCTAAGGAAACTCAATCCCACTTGTATCAGTGGAAACACTCCACATGTTTCAGGTTCATTTAACAGCTATTCCAGGGTTGTGAGAGGATTTCCTGTAAGTCTGAAGTTCTAGTTCTGCTTACCTATGTAGTGCTGGCCCACAGCAAGTTCTGACTTGGGTACAATTGCCTGGGTACAGGAAAAATGTCTTTTTTCTTTATCTTTTCTTTCCGTTGGACACTATATGACCTTCTCCCCTCAAGACATTTGTTATTCTTTTGCTGTCTGAGAAACAAATTGCTTTTTTCTTTTGTCAGCATACATGCTAACCATGTGCCAAATATCTCATGGGATCACAGGATATTAGGGGTTGGAAGGGACCCAAGGAGATCGTCGAGTGAAAGGTTGAAGTTTTGATGTTATTTTCTGCCTCTGCTGAACTGTGAGAAGAATAGCAGCGTGTCCTGTACCAGATTGCTGTATATGCAACATGTAAATCATTGTGGATATCTTGAGTCCCTTAAAACCAGAAAGGCCAGCACTTCTTGTTGCCATATCTTTAACCATCAATCTCACAACAAAGAAATAGAAAGACACCATATGGAAATACAAGGCTAAAACTCTGGGGGCTGTAGCCCTCCATCACACCAATACTGTCATAAAATCATAGAATCAGCCAGGTTGGAAGAGACCTCCAAGATCATCCAGTCCAACCTATCATCCAGCCCTAGCCAGTCAACTAGACCATGGCACTAAGTGCCTCATCCAGGCTTTTTTTTTTTAACACCGCCAGGCATGGCGACTCCACCACCTCCCTGGGTAGCCCATTCCAGTGCCAATCCCTCTCTCTGCCAAGAAATTCCTCCTAACATCCAGTCTAGACCTTCCCCAGCACAACTTGAGACTGTGTCCCCTTGTTCTGTTGCTGGTTGCCTGGCAGAAGAGACCAACCCCCACCTGGCTCCAGCCTCCCTTCAGATAGTTGTAGGCAGCAATGAGGTCACCCCTGAGCTTCCTCTTCTCCAGGCTAAACAACCCCAGCTCTCTCAGCCTCTTCTCATAGGGCAGTGCTCCAGGCCTCTCATCAGCTTTGTCACCCTTCTCTGGACACGTTCCAGTTTAGAATAGACTAGAATAGAGTAGAATCAACCAGCTTGGAAGAGACCTGCCCTTGCCTGTCATAGCAATGGGAGAAGATTTCCAGTAAGGACTGTCTTACCTCCTTAAGGTGTGTCTTTATATGAAAATGCCAGCTAGGAGAAAGAATTTGATATGGTCAGCACTTGAGCAAACACATGTTCCTGTTCGTATAAACAGCACCATTAAATGCAGTGCTTAAATACTTGCAGAACTGACAGCATGCTTTGTGACAACAGTTTACCAAAGGAATAAGGAACTGGAAGAGTAAATCTTTCCTGCCTTGTGTGCAAAAGCAATTTCATTGGATTCACCTCCATTCACAAAGCAAGCAGGATGTGGCATAATCTTTAAAGTGTGCCAAGCTCTTGTTTGCACCAGGTGCCTTTGGGTAAGTAGAAGCCTAAAAGCAATACATAAATTACTAGAAAGAATGTGTAACTACTTACTTAATTTCTGGCACCATTTTGAATTTTTACCCTGGAGAATAACTATATAGATCTTCACCATGATGACTGATTTTGGCTCATATCTTGCATGTTATTTCTCTACTGACAATGTGACTATTATCTCAGAGGCATCTCTAGTAGAGTTTAAAAATATATAATATACATATATGCACACAGAATGGTAACAGTGCAAAAGACAAAGTCACTGAACCAATTGCAGAGAGCACCAGCAAAGCCTTTTTCAGACTTTCTAACCTGTGCTGACTACATTTTGGTATGGAGCAACAAAATCATCAAAGAGACTCAACAAAAGTTGCACTGCTATGCAGCTGTGGCCATGCTGCTTCAAAAAGCCAAGTTATATGCTGCATCAACTGTTTCAACTTTCTCAGTCTGAAATGCTCATCTTTATGCCTTTACACATAGTGCATTAATGCTCTAATAGATACTATCTGACTTAAGGAGTAATTTGAGAAATGGGTTTGATTTTTTTTTTTTTGAACAGTACATTTGATGAAGTGTTCTGGTTTTCCATCCATGTGTGTACCAGAACATCTTCAGATAACTTTAGGTGAACACAGACACTGCAAGCACAAACACCAGTCTACAGGTGTTTTATGGGTTTTGTCTATGCTCTATGCTCATTTATTCTCTGTAGTAGAATTTCTTTCAGGAAAGACAAGAAAAACAGAAGTCATTAACAAACTGATCCTTGGCATTCTAATTAATAAACCTGATTCCATATTTTAGAATTATTTTCTTAGAGCTCCAAATGGCAGGCAGTATTCTAGCAAAGTTACAGTGGATCTTAAGGAGCCAAATCTCCTGTCACATGGATGGAAGGTCTGCAAACAGGTAGTCCCTGGAACACTACTTGGGGAAGTGCATGGCGTGGGAGCAAGGAGGACTAGCTGTACCCATGCTGAGCCCACAGCAGCTGTTACTGGCATTTAGGAGTGTATCGTGCAGGAATTTGCAGTGATGCACTTTGCAGTGGCCTAACCTCCTCCCACAATCATCCTCACACCCCATTCTAGTGATAGTTTCAGTAGGCCAAATATTGCTAGTTACTTGGTAGCCTCTCCCATAATCATAGAATCACAAAATAGTAGAGACTGGAAGGGACCTCTGAAGATCATCTAGTCCAACCCCTCTGTTAGAGCAGGATCACCTAGAGTAAATCACCCAGAAATACTTCCTGTCATGCTTTGAATGCCTCAAGAGATAGAGACTCTCCTACATCTCCGGGAAGCCTCTTCCAGTCTTCTGCCACCCTCAAAATGAAAAATGTTTTCCTTACATCGGTGTGGAACATCCTGCATTCATTTGTGTCCGTTGTCCCTTCTCCATGTTAAACAGGACAGTTAGCAATGGCCAGTCTTCAGCACATGAGTTGTCTGTGTCTGAGCATAAGCATAAGGAGAGAAGTACTGAGGAAGGCATGGGAGATGATGGAGGGTTCTGGAAAACAGACATTGCTCCACACATGGGGAATGGCAGAGGGATTGTGGAAGGCAGACATTGCTCCATGGATGGGAGATGACAGGGGACTTGTGGAAGACAGACGTCACTCTACAATGAACAACTGGGTAAGACAAAACTGCAGGGCATTTCTGAAAAGATCAGAAGGCTTCTTGACAGCCCCCTCCAAACCCCTGGAAATCCACAGTGGTTTTGTAGTTGCCTTCAGTGCTGTAAGAGCTTCCTCCTTGAATTTTCTTTGACAGTTAAGCCAGGTGTGAGTGTAGTAACCTGAGGATCAGTTAGAGAATTGTGTGATGATAGTAACCACAGAAACACTTGTTTCTTTTTTCCTTTAGTCAGGGAACTTGGTGTGATCCTACAGGCATTGGGCTTACACAGCCCCATTTCATTGCGCTGTCAGCAGCAAGTACTGCTTTGTAGCCAGGTTGTTTGCAAGCCAGACACAATTCAGGATGCCCAGATTTGTCCCTGCTGTTGCATTGGGTGTTGGCAAGTATTGTTAATTTGCAAAGGCTGTGTAACTGTGCAAATGATGATGTTTGCATTTTGAAACCAGCATATAGGCTGAAGACTAGGAACAGATTTCTTTCTTCCAGATAGGAAGAATGCTACAGGATAGAACTATTTTAGGGAAAGGAGATCACTCATAATTTTCTGGACTTTTATGCAGCAGGCAAACTGCCAAAAAGGTTGACTGATTGTACTTTGAATGCCAATGCCAATAAATTAAGCAAAAGAAAGCGTGTATCTGTTAGTCTTTATGCATATCACAGCTGCCAAACTAGTTAAATCGAGTCTTTCAAAGGAGGATTTTTGTTAAATGGATGAAGGTAACAAGAAGCTGTGTGTAAGGTCTCAAAAATTATGGTCTGTTGAATTTCATTACTCAGTGACTCTTGACTACTTCAATTTCTCCTAAAGGTTTTAGCATTTCAAACCAAACTTGCAAAGCAAGAAGCTGCTGTATAAATTAGTAATTATGACAATTATTTATAATTCTTAACAGCAGTAAAAGCAAATGCCAAAGGGTGAAGGCCTTAATGCACAAAGTGATTATAAGTGAATTTGAAACATAATGCAATGAAGGGAGAAATGGAGCTAGGTACAACACAGTCTTGGCCTAGCTGCTGAGCCTAATATCAGAAGGTTTTTATTTTAGAACATTTACATGTATTTTGCTAACACATGTAAACTGTGACTGAAGTACAAATTGTCACGGGAACTAAGAAGAGATTTCCAGTAGGAAAAACCCAGGCATGGTCAGAAAGAGACAGATGGCATCTGAAAGAAGAGAAAATTGTGATGTTAGGATAGCAGCCCAGAGAAGTGGAGGGTGAGATGCAGGAGAGGCTCAATTATCGGGAGACCTGGATTGCACCTGACTGAGAGGCCAGAACACCAGCCTTGAGATAAATTTGATTAAGAGGGTCAACATCAGGCTTACAGCCAAGTTGAACAGCTTTAGGATCTTCTTTAGAGATCAAATGATAGTAGAGAGCCAAAGGGAAAAAAATTTCAGTAATTATGATAGTAGAATGTGGGAATTTATACTTGCTGTTTGATTACTAAAACAGCAGAAAGAGAGCAGGCCTTAACATCTTTCATTAAAAAAATCTTTTGTGTGTTGTTAATTTTTTGCATTCTGCTTATAGCAACTGCTAAGTCTTTAGGATAAAGTCTTACTGGTCGTGCTAGGGTAGAAATACTGCACTGGTTGTGATGTGGGGTTGTTTCAAATAGAAAAGAGGGAATTAATCTCTGATTGAGGTTTGTTTCTTATCACTCATGGTAGTACTTTGAAGTTTGTATATCCAAAGTATTTTCCCTGCAAGACCAAAATTGTTTTCTTAGTAATAATTCCCCTTCATTCCTCCCTTCCTGAAGTAAGCTGTTGATACTTTTGCATATGCTACCTGAAGAAAATATTTGGCACCAAGGCACGAGGGTGGTACCACATCTTCACATCAAGGTCTGGAAGGTCCATCTATATGACAGCATAGGAACACCAGGCAGGATAATGAAACCTGCCCATGCTACCTGGTGCAAAATAAAGGAGAGGTCAGGTGACACTGCTCTGCCAGCCGTCCAGCGAAGTGAGGGGGGATGGATGTTGGCTGTGTAACCACAACGCATTAATGACCTGTGCATTAATGGCAGGTAACTGTTTAAAACAGGCTATCAGCAGAAATGACTAGAGCAGGTTGTAGTCCCCAGAAGCAGACAAAGCAAATTTGCTAGCAGAGAGACAGTCATGTTGTGCTGCCTGGGTGATACCACAGCTGTGTGCTTTTTGGAGTGACTGTCTCTCTTTCGTCCTCTGTGTTTAGCTGCAGGAACAGGACCACTACAAAATGTAGCAGTGACAGGAGTGCATTTGCATCCACAGCACACAAGCAGCAAGGCAAGGAGTGTTTGCATAGTACTCTGGCTGTACAGACAACAAGAGATTGCTCTATTACTCATCATAGTACCCTGCATGATGTCAGGGCAAATAAGTAGGGGAGGGTGGGAGTAGGTTCATAGAAGAAGTGAATGTGAGTGATCAGCAGCTATGCACGTAAACACACAAGAGGACAGTTATTAAACTGGAACAGAACATGAAACATGAGTAATCAAGGAAGAACAAGGATAACACTCGCTCACAGCTGGTCACAAGCAGACCTATGAAAGTAGACTAGAAGAAAGAGAATGGTTATGATGAAGTCCCAAAGTTTCCTTAGAAGGAAGTATCTCCTCCTTATTTGGGAAATCAAGAACTTGGGCCTCACAGGGACAGTTATAAGGCTGTTTAAATCCCCTGGCTTTTACATACTCCAGGACCTGCTTGTTCACCTGGATGGCCTGTTCTGAATAGCTGATGTGGAGATGTAGTGGCAGAGGCAGTTATCATATCTCATATTTAAATGGATTTACCTACAAAGGAAAGGCTGCATGAAATTACTTATTTTTTTCCACTAGTTTGATAAGAAAGAGTGTGTCTTTGCTTCTTTACCTGGTCTTCCCCTGACATCAGCAAATAAAAGCCCTGAAAGAAAAGTCTGGAGCAAAGACAAAGGTCAGTGTTAGAACTGAGAATGTAGTTCAAGAAGACAAAATCTCATGACCCTGATCTGTGTGACACTTCCTTCGCAAGGGATCTCATTATTCACTCTGCTTTACTGGGTAATGGAGGTACTTAATTCTGACTACAAGAAAGGAGAACTGTAACAAATAGTCAATTATAAGAATAAAGCTAAAATCACTGGAATGCATTGATGATAACTTCTTCCTCCATATGGTAGAGGAACCCACAAGAAAAGGTGCTATGCTGGACCTAGTCCTCAGCAACAAGGAGGGCCTGGTGAGTGAAGTGAAGCTGAAGGATAGCCTTGGCTGCAGTGACCATGAAGTGGTAGAGTTTAAGATCCTCAAGGCATCAAGGAGGGTGCATAGCAAACTCACTGCTCTGGACTTCAGAAGAGCAGACTTCAACCTCTTCAGGGACCTCCTTGGCAGGGTGCCATGGGAAAAAAATCTGGAAGGAAGGTAGGGCCCAGGAAAGCTGGTCAATGTTCAAGGAACACTTCCTCCAGGTTCAGGAGCAATGCATCCCAAAAAAAAGGAAGGCAGGTAAGAACACCAGGAGTCCTGCATGGATGAATAGAGAGCTCCTGGACACACTTAGATGCAAGAAGAAAGCCTACAGAGAGTGGAAGCAAGGACAGGTAACCTGGGACGAATACAAAGAAATTGTTCATGCAACTAGAGCTCAGGTTAGGAAAGCTAAAGGACAGCTGGAATTGAATCTGGCTAGGGACATTAAGGGGAACAAGAAGAAGTTCTTCAGGTATATTAGTGAGAAAAGGAGGACTAGGGAGAATGTGGGACCCTTCCAGAAGGGAAATAGAGAGCTGGTGACTAAAGATAAGGATAAGGCTGAGGTGCTCAATGACTTCTTTGCCTCAGTCTTCAATGGCAAGGGTTCCAACCACAATGTCCGAGTCCAAGAGAGCAAAAGTAATGACTGGGAGAAAGAAGATCTGCCCACTATAATTGAAGATCATGTTTGTGAGCACCTAAGGAATCTGAATGTGCACAAGTCCATGGGGCCTGAGGAGATCCACCCAAGGGTTCTGAGGGAACTGGCAGAAGAAGTTGCTAAACCACCATCATAATTGAAAGGTCATGGCAGATTGTTCCTGCTGACTGGAAAAGGGCAAACATAACACACATCTTCAAGAAGGGAAAAAAAGATGGCCCTGGGAACTACAGACCAGTCAGTCTGATCTCTGTGCCTGGCAAAATCATGGAACAGATCCTGCTGAAGGCTCTGCTAAGGCAAATGGAAAACAAAGCAGAGGTGATTGGTAGTAACCAGCATGGCTTCACCAAGGGCAAATCATGGCTGACAAATTTGGTGGCTTTTTATGATGAAGTCACAGTGACAGTGGACAGGGGAAGGGCAACTGATGTCATCTACCTGGACCTGAGTAAGGCATTCGACTCTGTCCCACATGACATCCTGGTCACCAAACTGGAAAAACACAGACTGGATGGGTGGAGCACTGCTGGATAAGGAATTGGCTGGATGNACAGGAAAGCAGCCCTGAGGAGAAGGACCTGGGGGTCTGGGTCGATGAGAAGCTCAACATGAGCCGGCAGTGTGCACATGCAGCCCAGACAGCAACCCTGTGCTGGGCTGCATCAAGAGAAGTGTGGCCAGCAGGGCAAGGGAGGGGATTCTCCCCCTTTACTCTGCTCTCGTCAGACCCCACCTGGAGTACTGTGTGCAGTTCTGGAGCCCTCAACACAGGAAGGATATCAAACTCTTAGAGTGAGTCTAGAGGAGGGCCATGAAGGTGATCAGAGGGCTGGAGCACCTCTGCTCTGAGGACAGGCTGAGAGAGTTGGGGCTCTTCAGCCTGGAGAAGAGAAGGCTTCGAGCAAACCTTATAGTGGCTTTTCAGCATCTGAAGGGGGCCTGCAGGAAGGCTGGGGAGGGACTATTTACAGGATCTTGTAATGCCAAGATGAGGGGGAATGGGTTTAAACTGGAAGAGGGGAGATTCAAGCTAGATGTTAGGAAAGGGTTCTTTACAGTGAGGGTGGTGAGGCACTGGCAAAGGTTGCCCAGGGAGGTTGTGGATGCTCCCTCCCTGGAGGTGTTCAAGGCCAGGCTGGATGAGGCCTTGAGCATTCTGTTCTAGTGAGAGGTGTCCCTGCCTATGCTCGGGGATTGGAACTGGATGACCTTTGAAATCCTTTCCAACCTAAACCATTCTATGATTCTATAAATTAGAGAGGGATGTTTACTGCTGAGCAGAGTACAATGCTGAGTAATTTAGGAGCATGAGCACTTACAGTTCTGACTCCTGCACATAGATGTTGTTATATTGGTAACTGTCTCAAAGGTTTCTTTGCTTCATGTCCAGATATGGATTTAGTTCCCTCAGGGCTGCCATGCATGCATTCATATTTTGAACCACATAAACTATGACTTCCTGAAAGTAAAAATAGTTTTGTTAAACTTGTATTTTCAGTAAACCATGTCAGATTACATAAGGCAGAGAAAGTATTTCTTTGCATACTAAAAGTTTCCAGCTAGTAACGAGACATTTTAAGATGAAGAACATATGCAATGTCCCCAGCTTCCTCACGTTTACCAGTTTAACTGTGAATAAAATTACTGCTATTTCTCTCCACACTTAGCTTTTGCACGGAAACCTTTAAAGACAATAAAAACCTAAACCTATATCTGAATTCTTCTATCAGACAAAGAAGTGAACCTGCTTAGAACATTTTGTATTTTTCCCTCCATGCACAGCAGGACTTCAAACTACACGCAAATTCTTGACCAGTCCCACTGAAGAGACTGTTCCCATACAAGGGAACAGAGAAGAATCCATCTTTATCACTTGTGAGGCAGATTGCCAATCTATACATATCCACTGGTCATGTGTTTGGTGAAACTGCAGCTCCGGAGTCTGGCTGCCATGTAGTCACAGTTTAACTGCTGGTCAACCTGCGCTCCCTTCAGAAGAGGGACTTGGTGAGGGCAAGCAGTGCAAGGTAGAGCACTGCGACAGGCAACGTCAGATATGAGTATCTGCGTCTTCAAACATCGTAAATAAAAGAGTCCACTTGTCTATGTGAAGTGTGATATGGGTGTCTGAAAAACAAAGGTCTTAATAAGTATTAAAGTTAGTTTCAGGGAAAATTTTCAGGGGAAATAATAAAAAGGAAAGGTAAATCCTACAAAAGCCTCATGGGACCCAAAGACAAGCAGTGGCCCATGCCATCTTCCTGAGTTTATTTCACACAGTATCACAGTATCACCAAGGTTGGAAGACACCCCATAGATCATCAAGTCCAACCCGTTACCACAGAGCTCAAGGCTAGACCATGGCACCAAGTGCCACGTCCAATCCTGCCTTGAACAGCTCCAGGGACAGTGACTCCACCACCTCTCTGGGCAGCCCATTCCAGTGTCCAATGACTCTCTCAGTGAAGAACTTTCTCCTCACCTCAAGCCTAAATTTCCCCTGGCGCAGCCTGAGGCTGTGTCCTCTCATTCTGGCGCTGGCCACCTAAGANGACCTCCCTGCTCCTGCTGGCCACACCATTCCTGATGCAGGCCAGGATGCCATTGGCTCTCTTGGCCACCTGGGCACACTGCTGGCTCATGTTCAGGCGGGTATCGATCAGCACCCCCAGATCCCTTTCTGTCTGGCTGCTCTCCAGCCACTCCGACCCCAGCCTGTATCTCTGCATGGGGTTGTTGTGGCCAAAGTGCAGCACTCGGCACTTGGAGCCATTGAACGCCATCCCCTTGGACTCTGCCCATCTGTCCAGGTGGTCGAGGTCCTGCTGCAGAGCCCTTCTGCCCTCCAGCCCAGCCACATCTGCCCCCAGCTTGGTGTCATCTGCAAACTTGCTGATGACTGACTCGATGCCCTCATCCAGATCATCTATGAAGATGTTAAAGAGGATGGGGCCCAGCACTGATCCCTGAGGGACACCGCAGCTCTGATTCAGGAAAATGCTTGGGGTGCAATTTGTCTGTCCATCACAACAGGTGTTTCAAGAGAGGTAGGAAATGTGTGTTTCTTTCCATTTTTGTGGGTAAAAAGAGACCTTTTTTATCATCAAATAATGGGACAATCATTCAGACTACCCAGTCAAAATCAAAAGCTAAGGAGATTATTTCTTTGCTGGAAGAGGATGCTGAAGAAGGCTGTACTTCTTCCATGGGTACTTTTGCTCATCCCTGTCAGTAGCCATCTTCCTTTCACTTCTGCATTGCTGCGGGAGGCTTCTAACTGCAAATCCACTTAGCCATTGACAGCAGGGCAAAGAGACAACTGGGAAAGATACAGCTGACAACATAGCTTTCTGCAGCACTTTTCTGCCAGGCTGAGGAAAAATTACAGAGCTATGCACATTTTCTGGGGTGATAGAAACATGAAATTAGAGAAAGTAAGATTGCAGATTTATCAGCCTTGCAAGATTAGCCTCTTGTGGCCATATAAAGATAGCAAGCTCTAAAATTGCTTCAGTTGTGTCTCTCCAGATAGCACAACTGGCAATAACTCAAGAATACAAAATGAACCACAGCAGAACCACTGATACAAAAGAGAATAAAGAAAAACTATGAGAGACAGCTTCCAGAAGTTATTTTTATTATTAGCTTATATCTGTGCATGGTTATTTGCAAATCTGCTCTTGCTAGCACATGCCAGTGACTCGGGTTGAAGGCACGACTCCATTTTTTATTCCTTCAGAGGAGTTTATAGTCAAAGAGTTCTTGAATAGCCAGTGTCTGACAGATGAATTTTTAGACAATATGGAAGTGAAACTTTCTATGCCCAGCTCCCTAACCTTGCATGGGAGGTCAAGGATAACAAAAAGGGCTTCTTCAAATGCATTGCAGGAAAAGCTAATGTTTGAGGCAGTGTAGGCCCACTGCTGAACAAGGTGGGTGCCTTGGTGACAGAGGGCACAAAAAAAGCAGAGTTACTAAATGCCTTCTTTGTCTCTGTCTATACTGCTGGTGACTGTCCTCAGGAGCCCCTGACATCTGTGGCACCAGAGGAAAGCATGACAGAGGAGGACTGGGTAAAGGAACAGTTGAGTAATCTAGAAATCCGTAAGTAATGGGTCTTGATGGGATGCACCCACAGGTGCTGAGGGAGCTGGCATAGGTCATTGTCAGATCACTCTCCACCATCTTTAGTAAGTCATGGTGGGCAGAAGAGCTGCCTGGGGACTGGAGGAGGGCAAACATCACGCCAATCTTCAAAAAGGGTAAGAAAGAGGGCCCAGGTAACTATGGACCTGTCAGCTTCACCTCTATCCCCGGAACGGTAATGGAGAAACTTATCCTAGTTGCTGTCCTTAGGCATATCGAAGACAGGGAGGTCATTAGGAGCAGTCAACATGGTTTTACCAATGTTTGACCAACCTGATAACCTTTTGTGAGGATGTAACCAGGTGAATAGATGATGGTACAGCAGTGGATGTGGTTTATCTTGATATCGATAAAGCATTTGACACTGTCTCCCACAGCAGCCTTCTGGCTAAATTGAGGCAGTGTGGTCTGGATGATCAGGTAGTGAGGTAGATTGGGAAATGGTTGAAGGAAAAAAGTCAAGAGAGTTGTGGTCAATGAGATGGAGTCTAGTTGGAGGCCTGTAACTAGTGGAGTCCTTTGGGGGTCAGTACTGAGACCAGTTCTGTTCAATATATTCATCAGTGACCTGGATGAGGGCACAGACTGCACTGTCAGCAAGTTTTCTGATGACACCAAGCTGGGTGGAGTGGCTGACACACCAGAAGGCTGTGCTGCCATTCAGCAAGACTTGGACAGGCTGGAGGGTTGGGCAGGGAGAAATGTAATGAAATTCAGCACAGACAAGTGTAGAGTCTTGCATCTGGGAAAGAACCCCAGGCATCAGTATAGGTTTGGGACTGACCTATTGGAAGACAGCAAAGAGGAAAAGGATCTGGGGGCCCTAGTTGATGGGAGGTTGACCATGAGCCAGCAGTGTCCTTCTGTGGCCAGGAGGACCAGTGCAATTCTGGGTGAATTAAAAGGTGTGTGTCCAGTAGGTTGAGAGAGTTTCTCCTGCCCCTCTACTCTGCCCTGGTGAAGCCACATCTGGAGTACTGCATCCAGTTCTGGGCCCCTCAGTTCAAGAAGGACTTAAGAGTCCAGTATAGAGCCACGAAGATGATTAAGGGGATGGAGCATCTCTCTTAGGAAGAGAGACTGAGTGAGCTGGGGCTCTCTAGCTTGGAGAAGAGAAGACTGAGAGGTGACCTCATCAATGTTTATAAATCGCTGAAGGGTGAGTGCCAGAAGGATGAAGCCAGGCTCTGCTCAGTGATGCCTGATCACAGGACAAGGGGCAATGGATGGAAGCTGAGGCATAGGAAGGTTCACGTAATCATGAGGAGAAGTTTTTTCACTGTGAGGGTGACAGAACACTGAACAGGCTGCTCAGGGAAGTTGTGCAGTCTCCTTCTATGGAGATATTCAAAACCCACCTGGATGTATTCCTGTGATCTGCTGTAGTCTATCCTGCTCTGGCAGGGGGCGGGGGGTGGACTAGATGATCTTTCGAGGTCCCTTCCAGCGCCTGACATTCTGTGATTCTGTGATTCTCTTCAATTTACATCTTCTGTACATCAGTAAATTGAGATGGCCTAAGTTAATTTCAAGGGCACTTTTACATCTTGGTGCCTCTATGTCACAACAGGTTTATTTGAAACTCAAACAAATATATAGGAATGCAGTTTTCTTTTCTGTTTTGCCAAATGAGGATCCAGCAGTTCTTGTTTCCAAATGAGAAATTATAAAATAAATAAATATCCTATGTGCAGGGTGGGATTGTAACATGCCTTGAGTACAGACTAGGAAGCCAGTGGTCCTGAGTTATGAGTCAGATTAGAACTCACTTTGATGACTAAGTTACATATGTAAATCCATACTCAGGTATTACAATAGGGTATGCAGTATGCCAGAGCTGCTTAGAAGAGACAGAAAGCCTAAGGCACTTCAGCCAAGTTTTATCCTTGAATTGCTACATCCTGATGCTTACTGTAAGTCTGAAATAGTTAAGAAAGACAAATTCTAAACAAGCACAAAGCATGGTACAGCAGCAGCAGCACAGTTGAGCAAAGACTCAGTGCAGAGGACCCAGTGTCTGCACGGGTGGGTGTTTTGGAAGACACATGCAAGTGTGAAATAATTAGAAATTCCTGAATCCCCAGTACTTCAAAAAAAACCAACAAAATATAAGCCAAAGAGACAACTGAATGAGAAGAAACTGCTGGAAAATAGGCCTCTGGCCCAATTTTTTTTTTTGTTTTGTTTTGTTTTGTTTTATTTTCAGTCTCTAGGTCCTGCATGAACTAAGCACCAGCAAAGACATTGTTTTCAGTGTTAAGCTGGGCTTGAAACAGACCATTCTGATAAAAATCTGGGGCAAAAGTCTTGCCAGCAGGTAGCCTGGAACTGTCAAAGTGGTCGTTTAACCATCCTCACCTTCTCCTTCCCAAATGTTTCTTTTACTTGCTCCATCATGTTCTTTGTCTTAACATCCTTCTCAAGGGAGGATCTATTTCAGTATAAGTGAGAACGTGTTTGGGTTTTCAATATGACATTTGGATCTTTTTGATGTTGGCCCAAGGCTATCAAAGAACAACAGTTCCACTGCATTTTCAGTCTGCTCCCATTCCCTGTTTCCAAAGCAGCTGACTATCTTGGGAAATGAATGAATGCATCGCAATTTCCTGCTTCTGCAGAATAAATTTGTGTGCTTGTAAAAATTCTATATGCAGCAATCAGATATGGGTGAACTCCAACTGGACAGAAAAGCCAGAGAAACTGGCATCCTATTCAGGTGCATTCATATCAGGAGTTAAATATTTTTTAACTGAAATTTGCCAGTTGTGAGATTTTCCAACATTAGTATGTGACAAATGGGCTGAGTCTTCTCTGTGGGATAAGTGTGCCTTTTGACACGTGCTTTGGTCCTCTCCACCAACTTGTGTAGCACAGGACCTGCTCATGCTGCAAGTCTCCAGTGGGCTGCTAATCCTGGTTAGCCCTGTATAACAGGCAAGGCACAACTGCTGGCAACAAGAGGTAGGTAAGGTGTGTTCTTACATCCCTGGCTGTATCCAAACTCTATTGTCGCATAAGTGTACACTCCTAGATTGAGACTCTGGAAAGACAATCAAGACCCCATTAATAATTATGGTTAAATGCATTTTATTGATGGTGGCAGGTAAACATTAGATTCTTGACAAAGCTGAGGCACTTTCTGAAACCGAATCTATCCCAATCCTGAGTTATAAATTCACATGTGAAAGGACTGTTTGACAGGGCATTCTGGGGAGGGGGGGGTGAAGGGAAGGAGGGAGGAATTTTATAGCTTCAAGAGAAGGGTTAGGTTTGTGTGTGTGTTCCTTTTAAGACTCATTTGAAAGAAGGAGGAGGAAATTTATAAAGGAAGATCAAAGCACATTTAATTGTTCTGTTCCCACATTGGATTGTCTGAGCCTAATAAATGCAACATAAGCAAAAGTCCTTCATTCTCTTTTTGCCTTCTGCTCTCTTTAGTAAGAGAATAGGTACCTATTCTCTTGTTAAAGTTCCCCTGAAACTACGTTCAATCCAACTTCCATTGAAATTAGTGTGAATTTTAAAACTGGTTTCACTTGAAAGAGAAATAAGCCTCTAGGATACATCTTCATAGCTTTCTAAAAAAAATTTCTCTTTTTGTCAGTTACATCATCATAAGTAGAATGGGAAAAAGGTAAAGAGTTCTACCTTTAGGAAATCACTCAGTTTTCTCCTGGTCTAGAATGGGTTGAGAATAAAAACCAGGAAGGCCACTTGTCCCTCTGACCCAAACAAATTAGAAGACTATTTTTATTTAAATCTCTGCTGACATATGTCTACATATTAAGCACAGTTTGCTACTACAAATATCTTCAGGATAAAGTATCTTACAATACCAAGCTGTAATTTTTTGCTAGAGGCTATCAAAAGTATTTTGACAAAAATTTCCAGCCATTCCTGAGTGGTGGGAATCTGCTGGTGCAACATTACAGGGAAAGCTGTGAAAGTTATGTGGAACATGTTTGAGCAGCATTAGTTGCCAGAAGCATGTCTTCATTGTTCCCACTTGTTCTCAACATTACTAAAGCTGCCCTAGCACTGGGAACATACAGGTTTAAAGAAACCCAAAACTTTAAACAAAGGCTTAGTGCCTGAGTGGATTCAAATGTTTCTTAAACATGATCCTACTTTGGAAGGATAAATTCTGCTAGCTATTTTCTAGCAAGATTTTAATTTAAGACCAGATCTGGCTATCAGGGCTTGAAGTGCCCTAGGGACAGAGCTTCAAAATAGAACTACTATATATAAACAGATGGTGACAAAACTGTAAATGTTTGTGCAAGTTGTGAATCTCAACGTCATTCCCAGTCACTCACATGCTGAAGCAAGTCACTTGCTTTTGGTGTCCTACAGACCCTCTTCTAGCTGATGAATCCCCCAAAACAAAACCTCTCACAGCAGCTTGCTGTTGCTATCCTTGCTCCCTGGATAGGATAATGCAGCCTGCTAGCAATCAGACTGTTTCAGCAGGTTCTGGTTTTGGTTTTGTCACAGAGGTAGGATCCATGTGGTCTCAGAGAAACAAGTGATGGTTAACCTGCTTTCAAACTTGTATTTGGACCAACAAAGCTAAATACACAGAAAGCAAAAGGGAAGCATCAAAGTACATAATGACTTATACCTCCTTATATACTCCAGGGTGCAGTCCTACTTAGGCATCTTTGTCCTGTACTGCTCTGCTGTGGGTTGTGTGAGGAAAAGATCATTTACAGTTTCAGTGAGGTATTCACACAAATCCTTGGAATTTTTTCATAAATATGTAAATGGATGACACATTTCATATATTTATTCATACTGTAATCTGTCTCTTTGTCAGGGATTTTCAGGATGATAAACAATTCATAAACATTTTTGGGATGTTAGAAAAATTGTTGTATTATTTAACTAGGGATAGCTCGTCAAACTTCTGAGCCTGGTCTGGAAGCATGCTTGCTTTACTTTTAATAGTGCCTACACTAAAATGCTTTGTTTACAGAATGAACCATTCTGGAATTAATAGTTGAAATCTCCTGAGGTACAATAAAACTCCTACTGCTTTTTAATAAGAGACATTGCTGAAGTTGCTGTAAATTTCAATGGGAGTTCAATGGTTGGAGCAGCTCCAAGATCTGGTTCCTAATTGGGACCTGAAGTACATTTAGTATCCATTTAAAGCCTAGCTTGTTTTTAAGTTTGTCCATCCAGTTTTGGCATGCAGTTCCTGCTTTTTCTTTGCACTTGCTCAGAATCCACCAAACTCTATTAAAATTGTATGTCAATTAGCAGCAGATGAATGTTGCCATTTACATGTGTGCATTCCTGCAATTTTTTCACAGAATCTTGAGAATTAGTGTGGTTGTTTTATTACTTTCACCTCAAATATTCTCTTTAAATAGTTCCATAACATGATGGAAGTAAGACTTGGGTGAAAGTGATGAATTCTGAATGGCTCCCGATTTCTCTGAAAGGAAAGATGATTCTCTGCACTGCAGTTGCCTCCTGCTGTGCTATTGTGGCTGTGTCCCCACCCCCCCC
>WAAF01020332.1:0-28190 GCA_013400475.1 Tricholaema leucomelas
GCTCTTTTCTTGCTGAGCTGCTGCTGTTGTTACACATAAGCCAGCCCCTCAAGCTTGCACCACTTACTGACCACCAGTAAATAATTTCTAGCCCCAAGGCTTCTGTTTTCAGCCCATGCCCACATTTTCGAGGTGTTTGCTAATCCTTCCATGCTCCAGACCCAGCTGCTTTTCACATAGGGAGCTCTCCCCATGTGTTGATCACCAGCCTGATGCTTCAGCCTGGCAAATTTAGCAGCGAGGCAAGTTGCAAAGAGACTTGTGGCCTCTTTCAGTGGTGCTGCTGGGAGAGTGAGCAGCACAACCGAATCATCAGGGTTTAAAATGCAGCAAGGACTGGGAACAATGAGCTTTTGGAACCTTTCCAGCCAAGCCCCATGTGCACTGCAGCCTGACCTAGACAGATTACTGTTTGCTAACCTCTGGTATTAGAGCTGGCCTCTTCATATCACAAAGATTAGGTGCTCTATAAAGGTGCTGAGATAAGACTGGATTAAAGGGATGCAGGTCATTGACTTAGGGCTAGGTGCTCTTGGGCCTTTGCACAACTTCAGATCCTAGTTTCCTGGTTTGCAAAGTTAGCAGCTTTTGGGGTTCGGGGGGAAAGAATTAGGAGCAATATAAGGAACCAGACAGCATTTCCCAGGAGTGATCTGCATGCAATAATTACTGCAGCAGCACCACCCACTGTCAGATACACACCTTTGTGGCTTTCCTGCAGCTGCCTGCTCCAGGAGGTTTAGTCAATATGATTTTGCTCTTCCCATGCAGGCAACTGAGTCTCCCTTGTCCATTGACTTCCATAGTTATGAACTACTACCACACACCCACCTGGCACTGGAGGGAAAATGTCACATCTGGAGAAACTTCTCCATTCTCCATGCTTCTTCTGATCTCCCTGCTTCTCTCTCAACATGAGCCGACAGTGTGCACATGCAGTGTGTGCAGTTCTGGAGCCCCCAACACAAGAAGGACATGGAACTGCTGGAGCAGGTCCAGAGGAGAGCCACGAAGATGCTCAGAGGGCTGCAGCACCTCTGCTATGAGGACAGGCTGAGAGAGTTGGGGCTCTGCAGGCTGGAGAAGAGAAGGCTTCAAGGAGACCTTAGAGTGGCTTTCCAGTATCTGAAGGGAGCCTACAGGAAAGCTGGGGAGGGACTATTGACAAGGTCTGGTAATGTCAGGATGAGGGGGAATGGGTTTAAACTGGCAGAGGCGAGATTTNGCATTGAATCATAGAATCAGTCAGGGTCGGAAGGGATCACAAGGACTGGATGTTAGGAGGAAGTTCTTGCCAAAGAGGGTGATTGGCATTGGAATGGGCTGCCCAGGGAGGTGGTGGAGTCACCGTCCCTGGAGGTGTTAAAGAAAAGCCTGGATGAGGCACTTAGTGCCATGGTCTGGTTGACTGGCCAGGGCTGGGTGCTAGGTTGGACTGGATGATCTTGGAGGTCTTTTCCAACCTGCTTGATTCGATGATAAACCCAACTGATAGGATGCTAAAGGGTCTGGGATTGCTGTTTAACTGCTATGCCGCTAGAATAAGATCTAATAAGATCTTCATCACCACAGCACAGAGCAGGAGGGAAGTTCTTTATTAGAAGTCTTGCTTCTCTCGAACCCATTCATGAAATGTGCATCTCTTCTGCAGCTCAGCACAGCAGAAAGGCAAAACTCCTGGTTGACAGATGCAGAATTTCCTAAAAACTGAAATTCTTTTCTCTAGCAGAAGGCTGAAGCCCAAATTTGGGCACAGACTGTCACCAAGCAGTAGCTGGAGTCTGAGCAGTGGTTCTAAGAGTGGTGGTGAGACAGCCCACCATTGATGCCTGCCTCTCTTGAGCAGCCTTGAAGCTTTAAAAATCCAAACAGCACCTGAAAGCAGCCTGCTCTAGTAGGAGGTGTCCCTGCCTATGGCAGGGGGTTGGAGCTGGATGATCCTTGAGGTCCCTTCCAACCTAAACCATTCTATGATTCTATGATTCTATGATTCTATGAAAAAGCACAAGAGCTTTTAAAGCAGCCAAGAAACCCTCCAGCTGCAGACAGGCTGCACAGTCTGATCGCTCAGCAACTGTTAATGGCAAATTAACAGACTTGCTAATGCAATCAACCTCTGTTCCTCTCTTAAGGACAAGAACCTCATCACCTAAAGGCATGAATTCTCCAGAGGAGTCAATCATTACCACACTGTCTGCAGTTACTGGTACAGAAAGTGCTTGGGAGAAACATTAATTATCCATGGTCATAAGCAGCTCTTGCTTTGCTGGGAAGAGGTCTTGTACCTGGTCAGGAACACATGGGCAATGCTTCCATCAACCTATGAGCAACCTTCAGCTGTAGGGATCCACATTTTACAGAGTTTGCATTTATTTCTAAGATTCTGGAGCAGCTAATCCTGGAAACTGTTTTGATGAAGGACAGACAAATCATTAGTAGTCAGCATGGGTTCACCAAGGGGAAGTCATGCTTGACCAACTGGATGGCCTACAATGAAATCACTAGCCTAGTAGATAATAGGAGGGCAGCAGACTTCAGTAAGGCTTTCAAACATTGTCTACTCATAAAGAAGCTCTTGAGGTATGGGTTAGATGAGCAAACCAAAGTTGACTGAAAAATGCTTACATGGCCAGTGCCAGGAGGTAGTGGTCAGTGGCATGAAGTCCTTTTGGAAGCTAATAACTAGAGGCATGCCTCAGGGTTCTACACTGAATCCAGTCAGAATCATAGAATGCATTGGGTTGGAAGGGACTCTTAAAGGTCACCTTGTCCAACACCCCTGCAGCAAGCAGGGAGACCTCCAACTAGATCAGGTTGCTCAGGGTCCCATCAAGTTTGACCTTGAATGTGTCCGAGGATGGAGCCTCCGCCACATCTCTGTGCAGTCCTGTTTAACATCTTCATTACTGATCTGGATGATAGGGCAGAATGTATCCTAAGCAAGCCTGCAGATGACATCACCTGGAAGGGGTGGCCATGATGCCACCCAGAGTGATCACAACAAGCTGAAAAAATGAACAGGAACAGCATGAAGCTCAGTAAAAACTGCCAAGTCCTGCATCTAGGGAAGACACCCCCCAGGCATGAGATTGAATTTATTTTAACATGAGATGAATCTGAGTCTTGTTCAGGGCCTCTTGCAACAAGTATTGTAAGGACAGAAAGCCCTCATCAGACTTCTGCTTATGGAGAAAGGTATAAGAGACAACCTCTCAGGGGTGACCTCATTGTTGTCTACAACTACCTGAGGGGAGGTTGTAGCCAGGTGGGGGTTGGTCTCTTCTCCCAGGCAACCAGCAACAGAACAAGGGGACACAGTCTCAAGTTGTGCTGGGGGAGGTCTAGGCTGGATGTTAGGAGGAAGTTCTTCACAAAGAGAGTGATTGGCATTGGAATGGGCTGCCCAGGGAGGTGGTGGAGTCACCGTGCCTGGAGGTGTTCAGGAAGAGCCTGGATGAGGCACTTAGTGCCATGGTCTGGTTGACTGGATAGGGCTGGGTGCTAGGTTGGACTGGATGATCTTGGAGGTCTCTTCCAACCTGGTTGATTCTATGACTCTATGACATCTTGAACTAGATCAGATTGCTCAGAGCCTCATCCAACCTGACTTAAAAGAAGTAAAATTATTTCTAACCCATTGTGGAGACTACATAAGACTTTTTAAATGCCTTCTTAAGGTTACACTTAAAAAGGGAATTTCACAAATACTTGCTGATATGAGAAGAGTTGATGAGATTCAGAGACATGAGCCCATTCTGCATGCTGGAAGAGGACATGGATGCCATGACCATTCTAGTTTTGATTACTCTCTCTGGCATTTGTTTCATCAGGTTTTTCACCCTGACTTATTCTGGTTTATCTTGATTTATTCTCAGCTTGTGTCCTTACTGCTTGACATCAATGTTTGATAATTTCTTTCTCTGTTACTTCTGTCTGCATCAGGTGTCTAGAAGCTCCTAAGGCTCCCAGCTGGGTAGGCTAGTCAAGTCAGCAGTGCCAGGGAACGTTTACAGACACAGGAACACAATTATCTATAATATCCTGGCAATTTTAGCCACATGCAGTTAGCTATCACTAACAAACCTTAGGTAGAGCCTGGGCATACAGGCTTCTCATGAATCACAGAATCATAGAATCAAGCAGGTTGGAAGAGACCTCCAAGATCATCCTGTCCAACCTAGCACCCAGCCCTGAACAATCAACCAGACCATGGCACTAAGTGCCTCAGCCAGGCTTTTCTTCAACACCTCCAGGGACAGCGACTCCACCACCTCCCTGGGCAGCCCATTCCAATGCCAATCACTCTCTCTGCCAACAACTTCCTCCTAACATCCAGCCACAACTTGAGACTGTGTCCCCTTGTTCTGTTGCTGCTTGCCTTGCAGAAGAGACCAACCCCACCTGGCTACAGCCTCCCTTCACATAGTTGTAGACAGCAGTGAGCTCTACCCTGAGCCTCCTATTCTCCAGGCTAATCACCCCCAGTTCCCTTAGCATCTCCTCACATCACTGTGTTCCAGGCCCCTCACCTGCTTCATTGTCCTTCTCTGGACATGTTCCAGCACCTCAACATCTCTCTTGAATTGAGGAGCCCAGAACTGGACACAGCACTCAAGGTGTGGCCTGACCAGTGTTGAGTACAAGGGCAGAATAACCTCCCTTGTCCTACTGGCCACACTGTTCCTGATCCAGGCCAGGATGCCATTGCCTCTCTTGGCCACCTGGGCACACTGCTGGCTCATCTGCAGCTACTCTCTACCAGTACTCCCAGGTTCCTTTCTGCCTGGCTGCTCTCCAGCCACTCTGTCCCTAGCCTATAGTGCTGCTTGGGGTTGTTGTGGCCAAAGTGTAGCATCCTGCACTTGGCCTTGTTCAATCTCATCCCATTGGCCTCTGCCCACCCATCCAGCCTGGCAAGGTCCCCTTGCAGGGCTCTCCTGCCCTCCAACAGATCCACACCTGCTCCTAGCTTGTTGTCATCAGCAAACTTACTGATGCTGGACTCAATCCCCTGGTCCAGATCATCAATAAAGATATTGGGCAGGACTGGGCCCAGCACTGATCCTTGGGGAACACCACTAGTGACTGTGGCCATCCTTGTACAGAGTTAGTAAACTCATTCAAAAGTGCTACAAATAATTTAGTGATCACTCACAGGTCATCAAGGAATTCCTCCAATATGGTCCCAAACTTATTCAGTGTATTGAAATGTTGACAATAATGTTAAAGATGCTCCCTGCAAGCTCCATCTGAGATTTCTTTCATTTCACACTGAATAGGCAATGGACAGCTGAAATTCAACAGAGGTTAAGTGCAGAACAGCACACAAAAGAAAAACACAGTCATGATCCAGGCACATAATGATGGGCTCTGAAATAGCTGTTACCACTTAAGAATAAAATGCTGGGGCTGTTAACAGCTACAAAAGCATCAAGTCAGTACTTCCCTGCTGCAAAAATAGCAGCCAGTCTTAATGAATTAGGAAGAGAACAAGGCAGCAAATCATAATGCCAGTATGCAAATCCCTGTTCTTAAGACTTCAGGGTCGATAATAGACAAGGGACACCTTGTTCAGCTGACACGTCCTACACGTCCCTCTCAGCCTGCTGTTAACTTCAGGACACTGTCAAATCTCTCTTAAGCAAGCATCTAATCTAGATTCCCAGAACCAATGAACAGCTCATTCTTAGGAGATTCAATTATTCAGCACCTTAAAGAATCAGAGTATTTACCTGGGTACTTAAAACATGGAATTAAAACTCAGCTTTAGGAAATCAGGCTTGAAAAAAAACACCAAATGCTTCAATATAACCAATATTGCCCTGGCAAGAAGATGAATGTAGCTTAGCAGGTCACCATGCTGCAAAATCATAGAATGGCTTGTGTTGGAAAGGGGCTTTAAAAACCATCTATTTCCAAACCCCCTGCCATGGGCAGGTACATCTTCCACTAGGTTGCTCAAGGATCTGTCCAACCTGGCCTTGAACACCTCCTGGGATGAGGCATCCACAACCTATTCCAGTGTCTCATTACCCTCACTTGTGCTAGTTTGAAGCTAGCTAGAATGTTTTGGTGAGAAGAATTAGATGCTAGGCTGTGAAAAGGAAACACTGGTGATGTCTACTGCACTCTTAGGCTTGCTGATATGTGTAAGGACAAGAACATAGATAACTTTGGGGCTGTATGAACCTCTCTCTAAGTTAACCTGCCATCTGTGTGGTGTGACTAATCCTTCTGCTTCCTAACCCCCCTGGCCAACCCCCCAAACTCACCTTGAGCATAAGGCAAAGTCCAGGGTAAGGTAGAGGGGTGGGGAGAAGGTGGAAGGGTGGTTGGGAGCCCCTCATGGAGATTCTGGTTTCTGGGAGGGCTGTTGTGCTTCTGTATTACCTTTTAACTTGTCTATTGCTGTCTGTAGCTGTATAGATTGTAAATACCTGCTTGTATCTTGTGCTGAGCTGTAAGTATAAAGCTTCATTCACTTTCCAGATCGACTGAGTCTAGTCTGGGTGATTTTCTTAAGTGTGGGGGGACAGGTAACACCCAAACCATCACATCACTGTAAAGAATTTCTTCCAAATAAATTCTTTTACAGTGATCATCTTAACCTTTTAGAGCACCACCCAGAACCAGAAATAAATACATCGTTTCAGATCACTGCTACGAGTAGGTACCTTGGAAAAAGAGATGGGCTCACAGTTCCAAGACAAAGAAACAACTAAAATTCCTTTGCTGCAACAAAGATTTCCAGGTTATGTTCTGCTGCTGAGCCTGACAAATCCAAAAAATAAGGGGGAAAAAAAAGGGATGTGTAAGCTGAAAGAGCTGGAGGTGTTACAAGTAAGTTGAGAAACCGCTAGAAATAGAACCAAGTCTAGAAATAGAAACAAGATGCCAGAGATAGGAAGTAGGGAAGTAAATTCAGATTCCTGTTTTTAAAGGCATGGAAGATCTAGCCACAGCTGAGAAATCCTGAACCAACACATTGACACAGGGTGAGAGAAGAACCTGCATTTGCAGAATTATGCCTCTCACTAACTACATTATCTGTGCTAAGTCCGAGTAAGGACCTGTCAGTGTGTCTGATTCTTTTCAGGTTTCCAGACCTGGGCATGTGTTTGTGTTTACTCCGGCAGCACCCAGAGGACAAGAGCTTACAAACCATGCTCCAGTGGTGTGTTTGTACAGCACCCAGCAAAGGGAATACCCACAAAGAGTTAAAACCAAGGCAATGTATGTCTGCTGACACTTACAGAGGGATGCTTATGCTGTTTTAGTGACCTTGCAGTACAGAGAAATGCTTAACTTATAGCACTGATTTCCTAGACAAACCACTAAATGTACAAATCCTCTTCCCTGCATTTCCAGGAGTAAACCTTACCTACCTCTAAGTCTTCAACCACAATAAGGATTTTTAGAACTACATGGTAAAAACTTGACAGTAAATAATTGTCAGCAAATAGAAGAGCTCCAGCTCACCAAACTGGAAGCTGCTAATACAAAGAGCATTACAGCTCATTAGAAGACTCAAAAACCAGTCTGAGCACCTCAGGAAATGCTTCCAGCTAGTCACTGAGAACACTGGTATTGGCTGAAGAGCCATAGTTAAATCATGGTGCTTAAAGCCAAGTCATATTTGCAGCCAAGTTCAGATCATGCTAAATCTGTTAGCAGTGCTTAACCTTCTAGAGCAAGCAACTCAAATTACTTTTTATAAGCAAACCCATGCTAGCTCAGGACAGGCTCAGTTTTTTGTTGTACTACACACTAACAAAGCTCTTCAGGCATTGCCCATGGTCAAACAGAAAATGCACAGTGACCAAATAACAGAATCTGGATTCTGTTACTACCTCAAGCCCTGTGGTTTCAGTTAGCCAGGCCAGTTCCTCACCTCTGCTGCAGTAAAGTCTTCTAATAGTAGGTCACAGTGATTGCCAACAGCAGCCCATGTGGAGTGTCAGGGAAGGCCCTGTGCAACAGGAGAGGACAGGAAGGAAGCCAAGACACAGGAGATAAAATACAAGGTTTTCTTTAAAAACTGTTTTCTCTTTTACAAGCCAAGTGTTTGTACAGAGGTTGGTGAACACGAGCAGACAAAATAAGCAAAACACAAGACCAAGGGTTTGTTATATAGATCTGCAGCCAACACTTAATGGGTAATAACTGGAGATATTCACAGCGTTGAGCAACTACAGGTCTATACCCTCCCCCCCCAATACATGTGTAAACCAGGAAAAAGACATTCAGCATCAGCTTTCAAACAGCTTCAACGCCCTCGGGGTCACTTCCATTTTAATACACGTGATGGGAGCACAGAGACAGTGGCATCAGTCCACAGCCACCTCTTGCCAACCCTTTGTCACATACTGCTCCCAAAGAAAAAGCAAGCATGGCATCTGGAAGCAGAGTGCTATGTATTATTTTACATCAGATAAAAGAGTTGCAGTGTTTAGTAGCTTAGTTTGTCAACACTTTAGGCTTTCAAAACAGAAGCTTTTTCCTTCACCTCTTACTTGGGAAAGTTCCACTGGCACTTCTTCTCTGAAGGAAACCCACTCACCTAACCTGGATGAGAGCAAGTGTCAGGTTTGAATCAGCTAAACAAGAAGTGAGTTGCCTTTGTGTGATGTGACAGTCTGACAGCTGGCCAGACACAAGAAAGTTTTCCTCAGTTCTACCTAGAGCATTTCATTAAGGAGTTGTCATCTGTTAACCCTGGACACTTCTAGCAAAGCCTGGCCTAACAGCACAGGGCTCCTGCTAACGGTCCCTTAATTCCGATTCAATGGCTGAGCACTTTCAACTCCTTCCTGCTGCCATCTCCCTGGGTTAAGTGTTTGGTTGGAAGGGTTTATCTTTTGGGTTTTTTTAAAGAATGATTCATTCCTTGTTGCTTTAGTCTCCATTCTGGCACAGAAAGTATTGTCCTGGAGTCAGGAGAGAACAAACTATCAGCCAGCTGTCCGACAACCCCAAATCACACTGGCATGCAGGGACTGAGGACTTAGAAGAGCAAGGCTGTAACTCTGAGAGAGACCATCAGGGAAGAGAAGTAAATAATACATAGTTCTTTTCCAAAGCTTCCAACTTATTGTGGATGCAGCACAGGGACTCCATGATGAAGCACCAGAACAAGGAAGGCAGGAATACGGACAAAGCATCTCCTCCACATTGGATTTCAAAAGAATGAAGTCATCTGAAAGCTCAAAAAAAAAACAACCCAAACCCCAGGATCCCCAGAGCATGAAGCAGAGTTGTGCAATTCAAAACCACACAGACGTGAATTTTTACTTTCAAAGGGCTTTATATTACAAAAAAATGTTAAGTCACAGCGAATGCGAAAAATCCATTCAATGAGGCTTGTTTCCAGTTTGCTAGGAAAGCTGCTCTGCTCTTCTGTATTCCCAGCCTGCCGCTGAAAACGTGATTGCCAAAACAGTGACACCTCCAGCCAGAGTTTTAAAATCAAACTTGCTCTGCCAGATCCAGTACTCTGAACTTGTCCAGGTTGTAGAAACAAGCCTTCACCACTCTGCCTCCAAAGTATCTGCCATTTAGATCCACAACAGCTGAAATTGAAAGCCAGAACAGGTCAGCAATTCAATAAAATAAAGTTTCTTCTTAAGCTAGGTATTTTAACCAGTGACATTGTTTGAATCACAGAATCAAACAGGTTGGAAGAGATCTCCAAGATCATCCAGTCCAACCTAGCACCCAGCTCTATCCAGTCAACTAGACCATGGCATTAAGTGCCTCAGCCAGGCTTGAACACCTCCAGGGACAGTGACTCCACCACCTCCCTGGGCAGCCCATTCCAATGCCAATCACTCTCTCTGCCAACAACATCCTCCTAACATCCAGCCTAGACCTCCCCTGGCACAACTTGAGGCTGTGTCCCCTTGCTCTGTTGCTGGTTGCCTGGCAGAAGAGACCAACCCCCACCTGGCTACAGCCTCCCTTCACATAGTTGTAGACAGCAATGAGGTCTGCCCTGAGCCTCCCCTTCTCTAGGCTAAGCAACTGCAACTCCCTCAGCCTCTCCTCATAGGGTTTGTGTTCCAGGCCCCTCACCAGCTTTGTTGCCCTTCTCTGGACACCTTCCAGCACCTCAACATCTCTCTTGAATTGAGTGGCCCAGAACTGGACACAGCACTCAAGGTGTGGCCTGACCAGTGTTGAGTACAGGGGCAGAATAACCTCTCTTATCCTGCTGTCTACACTGTTCCTGATCCAGACCAGGATCCTGCCACATCAGGAACAGTGTGGCCAGTAGGACAAGGTCTCTCTATAGAGGTTTAGAGGACACAATTTAGTATCCTACCTTTGATGGCAGATTCAACCCGTTCAAACTCTAAAAATATTCTTACAGCTTCATCATCAGGGGCACCAGGAATCTGAAACAAACGCCCCCCAAATCAGAAACAGTTAGAACAGTAGCAAACCCACTCTCTTATATTGCTGTGAGGAGGAACGAGAAAAGGTCTCAGAGGCACAATACCATGCTAGTTTGAGCCTAGCTGGGATATTTTGGTGAGAGGAATTAGATGACAGGCTGTGAAAAGGAAACAATGGGGATGTCTGCTTCACTCACAGACTTGCTGAGATGTGTAAGAACAAGAACATAAACACAGATAACGCAGTTGTTTGCTCTCTGTCTTTGGGGCTGCACTACTCTCTCTAACCTGTCTGACTAATCCTTCTGCTCATTAACGCCCCTGTCCAACCCTCCAAACTCACCTTGAGCGTAAGGCAAAGTCTGGAGTAAGGTAGAGGGGTGAGGAGAAGGTGGAGGGTGGCTGGGAGCCCCTCCTGGGGACTCTGGTTTCTGGGAGGGCTGTTGTGTTTCTGTATTACCTTTTTACTTTGTCTATTTCTGTCTGTAGCTGTAAATATTGTAAATACCTGCCTGTATGTTGTGCTAAAGCTGTAAGTATAAAGCTTCATTCACTTTCCAGACTGAGTGAGTTCAGTCTGGGTGATTTTCTTAAGGGGTGGGGGGAAATTAACACCCAAACCATCAGATATTTTCACTGATTCTGACATTAAAAGCTTGTGTTTTATAGACATGGAAAATCCAGAATCATAACAAAGTACCCTGTGAGATCATCTCCCTTCTCTTAGGCAGTAACAAGCCAGCTGTGAGAGACAAGTGTCATTAAATGCTTTCAGCCAAAAAGAGATTCTCTCTTACCTCAAAGATGACACATTTCCCAACCTTGCCATATTTCTCACATTCCTCCTTAGTTTCAACTTCAAGATCTTCATCCACCTCCCCAGCACCAACCATGTTCTGAAAGTTAAAAGAAGAAACCCAGCTCACTGGGTGCAGTATCTACAGATGGTTATAGAAATCAGAGATGCTACTGTGACCCCAAATACTTTAAGCTTCCATTTGCCTGTCAGGAGCCACAGGAGAAGATAAGTTCCCTTATACTAAGGCAAGGTAAATGTGTGATCTAAAGCATTGTTAAATCACAGCCACAACTTGTGTCTCAGGAAGACATAATCTTCTCCTCCACACAAGGCACCACGTAGGTGCAGGCCAGAGGTGTTTGAACTGTGCAGAGTTGTTGTACCAGAAAACAGGCTGAAATATTTCAGCCAAGCATGTAGGCTGAAAACACCATGACATGTTCTTTGATTCCCAACTTACCCTTAGTAACACCACTTTAGTTGGGCATTTCAGTATCTCAGTCAGTGGGTTAGAATCTGCTTTCTTTCCTGTTTCTGTTATGAAGACAGAAAAGTGAATCATGACATCAAGACTAAATCTCATTTAATCTTTGTATGTTTTTTTAATCAAAATCTTACTGTTATCAACTAAAAGACTTCTTATTGGCGAGGAACTCAGAACTCATAACAATTTGGAAGGACAATAAGCAGAAAAATGACTTCTAGAGAATGTGAATTAAGCTACAACACTGACAGTGTGCTATTTTTGTGAAGGATATCATTCATAAACTTAGAATTGTATCTTCTTAAGAACTAAACATCAGATCTCCAGACTTCCAACACCTGTGCTCACGCAGAGCTGCTGTTCTAGTAAGGCTGGGTATTGCCTCTAGACGAGACAAGAGCAGGGAAAAATGAGAGCAGTTTCTAAAGCACATGGTAGGAAGAAAGCCAGCAGGAGCAGAGCAGATCACTCCTTGAAGGGAAAAGGCTTCCAAACACTAAAGGACAACTGAGACAGAAAGATGAACTAAGATAACTAATAGAGAATCACTTGAAAAAAGAATAAAAACATAAATTTCCACAAATACAGAATCACAGAACTGTTTGGGTTGGAAGGGACCTTGAACAACATCTAGTTCCACAGCACCTGACACAGACAAGGACACCTTCCTCTAGATCAGGTTGCTTAAGGAGGAGCACAAGTCATTCTTCCAATCTAGCTAGATTTTTTTGCAAGGACATATGGCAAACAAAAAAAGCCAGGAGTTTCCACTGAGACTGAACTCTTATTTTCCCCTGATCATGTTTTAACAAACTTATTGGCACAGAACAAAATTACCTTTCTCTGTAGATTCACCAACAATGATCTTGCCACCTCTCTTGCTTGTTTTCTCTACCGACAGTGCTGTGCTCAGTCCCTGTTCATGCTTTCCCAGCCCCTGGCCCTCTCTGAAACCATACTTCTGCATGATTTTATGAGCCACAGTCCCTCTGCAAAGAGAAAAAGCATCAGTTAGCAAAAGTTTCTTACAGAAGCGTTCTACCTCTTCAAACCTCATTACACAGAGACTCAGAACATAAGTGCTGCTACAAGACTTTACAATCTTGCAATTCCACAGCACCCCGTGAAGATGAAAAGTGTTAACCCTTAATTACAGACACAAGGAGTTGGCAGAGAAGTGACTACAAAGTGTTCTTTTATACCCATCTTCCATCAGCAGTGCATGTCAACATCATACACTACACAGAATGGTTTGGGTTGGAAGAGACCTTTAAAGATCAGCTATTCCAACCCACCTGCCATGGGCAGGGCCATCTTTCACTAGACCAGGCCTAATCAGATTAGACCAAGGTCTATTTAGTCTGGTTTCTTGTATTTTCCAGTGTCTGGTATCAAAAGCTTAACACAAAAGGCACATACAGACTATCTCCTTCCTGCAGAACATTCTGCTATCTACTAGTTCAAAACTAGCACAAGCTCTGAAGTACATGGCCCTGCTTCCCCTTCCTGTAACACACCTGGATATCCTCAGTATTAAACTTCCCATGTTTCTGAATTTTCAAGAGCAATAGGCAATGAAGTTCCTAAGTCAGTGACAGGTACTTTCCTTACCTTACAAAAACCACCTCCACTGACAGGCTTTGAAGTTCCCACTGAATTAACAGAATCAAAATATACCTACATGTGTTGGCATTTCTTTGGAGACCATTGCTAGATAAGCCAAGGAACTAAAGTCATGGAATCACAAATTGGTTTGGGTTGGAAAAGACCTTAAAGACCATCTTGTTTCAAATCCCTGCCATGGGCAGGCACACCTCCTACCAGACCAGCCTACTCAAGATCTATCCACCTTGGCTTTCCACACTTGCAATGGTACAGCAGTTTACACCACAGCAAATACTCTCTGCTCATTCATCCCCATTTGACCATTATGCCTCTAAGATGACACAGAAGATGGAGAATCAGTGACTACATGACTATTTTCTAAGCACACTTAGATGAAACATACAAAGACCCATTAAAACAGGTCAAAAAGTCTGGCTGTTTAATGCTGAAAGGTTAAAATACTAAGTCACAGAATTAACAGTAGCCAATTGTGTGGTCAAAGGAAGGAAGGGTTGGTCCTATTTTTAGCACTTCTTTCAGTGAAAGCCCCAGGGTGCTGCCAACTAGAGGTGGGCAACAAAATATAACACAGATCCAAGATCACTGATTTTGGTTATGCTTTTTCTGAAAAAAAGTTTAGAAAATCATTTCCATTTAAAAGATGCATCAAAAATTGTCTGCAAACCGGAAATGCAGCGCAGTAACCTGCACTTTTGAGTCCATGTTCAGAGTTTTGACTACACACCCGGTGGGATTGATGAGTGCCACAGATAACCACCACACATTTCAAATGAAGTCTCTCATAAGTTGTTTCTAAGGACAAATTCAGCTTCACTCTGATGCCACTGTAGCAACACAAGCACTACATGTGATGTGCATCCAAGACAGGAAAGGTAAATGAAGTGATTTACAGTCATAGCTGCCACATTCATGCAAACAGAATTTTAGAACAAGTAAAGCAGAGCTGAAATGACTTCCCCACTAGTCAGTGGGAAAGAACCTACAAGGACTAATGTGCTATTTGTGTTTTCCTGTATACTACTTTAGCTTGACTTGTAACAGTTATAAACACTTCATAGCGAAGTGTGGCTCCAGAACTCGCTTACAAGCACAGCCTCCAACACAACCATCTCAAACAATTTTCTCTCAACTGAGTAAATCCACTGGGTGTGCCATATCCTGTCAGTTAGGACTCTCTGCACACAGACTAACCACATACATGCAAGGGGTTGTGTTGTTCTCTACTGACAAACTATTTGAACTTTGGGTTTCCACCAGCTTCTAAGGCCTTTTCCCACAAAACGTGCACAAGTCCATCATTTACCCCATGTTAGCAAGGAAAGAGTTGCTAGGTCCCGTGGGGGAACGAGGTCTTTCAGGCTCATCATACACTGGAGGAGGAATAGCTGCTTTGGAGGACGGTGCCCGAGGTCTTGACTCCTCTTCATATGGAAATGATGCAACAGCTGAAGGAAAGAGACATTTGCTTTTTCAGTAAAACACTTTGCATGAGCTACCTGTTTGCTATGAACACTGAAGTACTATGCTGTCAATCTATCTCATTTACAGGCAGTTCTTCATCTCCCAAGTTGTAGTTTTTTCTGCTTAAGTATTAACAAATTATCAAAAGAAGTCTTCCACAAAAATCCAGATCAGAAGAACGTTTCCTTAGCATGTGAATCCTTGAGAATCAGACAACCATTTGGGTTGGAAGAGACCTATAGAGGTCATCTAGCTCAAACCTCCAGCACTGAGCATGGACATCTTCAACTGGATCAGGTTGCTCAGAGCACAGTCCAACTTGACATGGAATGTTTTGAGGGATGGGGCATCTATCACCTCTCTGGGAAACCTCAGTGTAAAAATTTTTTCCTGAGATCTAGCCTAAGTCTGCCCTGTTTTAATTTAGTATCATCAGCCTTTGTCCTGTCACAACCGGCCCTGCCACAAAAACTGTCCCCACCTTTGCTGCAGACCCCCTGAAAGTACTGAAAGGCTCAAAGAAAAATGTCTCCCCGGAGCCTTCTCTTCTCCAAGTTGAACGACCTCAACTCTCCCAGTCTGCCACCACAGCAGTGTCTGTCTCAGCCCTCTGATCATTTTGGTGGCATCCTCTAGACATTCTTAAAGTCCATGGCTTTCTTACGCTGAGGATTCTGGAGCTGGATCTAGCACTGCAGGTGGAGTCTCAGCAGAGTGGAGCAAAGGGGCAAGAATCCCCTCCCTGTACCTGCTGCCATGCTGCTCAATATCAGCTCAGGATAGGGCTGGCTTCTGGGCTGCAGATGAACGTTGCCAGCTCATGTCTAACTCTTCATCCATCAAAATCTGCTTTACCATCCCTTCACCTTTCTTTCTCAGAAACAAGATTTGATTTGAGTTCCTCTAGATGTTCCTCACTGGATATACACTGAGTTCATATTCACAGTTCTATAATGCATTTATTAACATCTTATCAAATGGAGACAAGAAACATTGAGAGGCTAACTACACTAAATTATTTATCCAGACAGAGGACAAGCAAACTAAAAGGCAAGTATTTACACAGTCTTAAGAGATCTCATTTACAGTTTCTGAATTGAAACTTTTCCTGGGGGACAGAGATGATGTACCTGTATCTAGATGTAGATATCTCAATCATTCTAATCAGATTATTAAACTACCATATCCCCTCAGGAGACAAATAACAAAAAGTGAGGAAATAAAGAAGTCTCCAAAAAGCTACAGGAACTATACAGAACACTTTTCTAGCTAGAAACTTTTAGACTGACTTAATTTCAAGATTAATTTCTTGTGAATTAGTGCTTGTCTCCTACCAAATAAAATGTCAGACAAAAGTTGTGGATGTGACATGAGGGGAAAAAAAATCCTTCCCTTAGCAGCAGAGGGACTATCTGCTACTCCAGTATTTTCTCATTGTTTTCCAGCACACCTTTCAGCATCAAGTAACAAGCCATAGAAAGGCTCTCTTCTGAGATTATGTTGCATTTTGAAAGCTCTTCCTCTCAGGATGTTTCTACCATTTCCAGTCTGCATTTACTTTTCCTGCTCAATTGCTCTTAACTCAAAACAATCTTTTTATTGTTTACACACTTCAAATGCTTTCACAATTCTACCATTCACTGACCCTGCCAAGCTTCATAAATTTTAATTTGAACCAGGGAGGTCATTCTGCCCCTGTACTCTGCACTGGTTAGACCACACCTTGAGTACTGTGTCCAGTTCTGGGCCCCTCAATTTAAGAAGGACATTGAGATGCTTGAATGTGTCCAGAGAAGGGCAACGAGGCTGGTGAGAGGCCTCGAGCACAGCCCTACGAGGAGAGGCTGAGGGAGCTGGGATTGTTTAGCCTGGAGAAGAGGAGGCTCAGGGGAGACCTTATTGCTGTCTACAACTACCTGAGGGGTGGTTGTAGCCAGGAGGAGGTTGCTCTCTTCTCTCAGGCAGCCAGCACCAGAACAAGAGGACACAGCCTCAAGCTGCGCCAGGGGAAATTTAGGCTTGAGGTGAGGAGAAAGTTCTTCAGTGAGAGAGTCATTGGCTACTGGAATGGGCTGCCCAGGGAGGTGGTGGAGTCGCCGTCCCTGGAGCTGTTCAAGGCAGGATTGGACGTGGCACTTGGTGCCATGGTCTAGCCTTGAGCTCTGTGGTAACGGCTTGGACTTGATGATCTATGAGGTCTCTTCCAACCTTGGTAACACTGTGATACTGTGATACTGTGTCTGTATTACCTTTTTACCTTGTATATTTCTGTATATATCTGTGTATACTGTAAATATCTGCTTGTATATTGTGCTAGCTGTAAATAATAACTTTCATTCATCTTGGTAATACTGTGATAAATAAAATCAGGACCCCCAAAGCAAAGTGTGTGCTTAAGAGTCTTTTTTTCTTAGTACTTTTTAATGGCGTGCATGAAATGCTCTTCATTATTACAATTTTCAAATGTAAAACCATTAGAGGTGCCGAAAACCTGAAGGTTTGTTCTTGCAGCAGCAAGACTATGCCATCTAGTGGGCATCTGCCATCTCCAAGTTGTCTTCATGGAGGGAAACCCCCTGGCACACACATCTCTTTAGGAATCACAGAGTGGTCTGTTTTAGAAGGGACTTTAAAGATCATTTAGTCCCACTGCCATAGCTAGGGCCACCTCCTACTAGACCAGGTTGCTCATGGCCCCATCGAACCTGTCTTTAAGAACTTCCAGAGTTGAAGCCTCCACACAATCTTTGGGCAACCTGTTCCAGTGCCTCACCACCCTCATGGTCAAGAATTTCTTTCTAATGTCTAATTAGAATAGAATAGAATCAAATCAAATTGAATCAAGCTTCTCCCAGCTTGAAGCCATCACCCCTTGATGTACCACCCTCTGCCTTTGTAAAAAGTTCCTCTTCAGCTATGCTCTAGGTCCCCTTCAAATACTGGAAGGCTGCTGTAAGTTCTACCCTGGAGCCATCTCTTCTCCAAGCTGAACAACCCAAACTGTTTACCTTCATAGAACAGGTGCTCCAGCCCCCTGATCATCTTTATGGCCTCCTCTGCACCTGCTCTAACAGTTCCACATCCTTTCTGTGGTGGGGGCTCTGGAGTGGACACACTGTATCCCTCAAAAGCTTAATAAATTCAGTCTGTAGTGCACTAGCCCTTCAAGAAAGGTATTCATGAAGCACCTCCTAAAGCAAAGGGTAATTCCCTCTCCATGCTGTGGAAGTTCCTACCCAAAGAAATCTGTCACGAACATTTCTTCTTCCACGTCAGAAGGGAGTAACTGAACATGGAAGGGAGTAACTGAACATGGAAGGGAGTAACTGAACATGGAAGGGAGTAACTGAACATGGTTGTAACAGATAAGCTTGAGAAATCAATTCTCTAGTAATACCAAAAGAATCGTTTGTAACAGATATGAAAGACAGCAGTGTCACAGGTACCCCACATCAACAAAGAACATGCACAAGATATTCTGCCACAAAGACCCATATGGGAAGAGCAGCAGGGCAAGCCAAGTAAATAGAAGACTGGAAGAGAAATAAACACCACTGTTAGGATTTGGAAAACAGGAGATTTTTGTGTACTTACGTTCTTTGTCCTTCTCAACAAGAGAAGTGGGTGGTGCAATGGCAGCTCCTCCCATACCTATAAGCAAAATGGAAGACAACATGTTGATTTGGTAAGGTTCTGATGCTTGGAATAGCTTCACTGAATCTCAACACAGCTGCTGCCCCCTCACCAGCCTATCCTTAACATACATCTTCATCAACACAGAAGTAGCAAGAGAGCACTGGAGAGGTTCTGCAGTGATAAACTAGAAATGAATGAAAGGCACTTCAATAAAGGGACCATTAAACTGCAGTGATGTATGGTGTCCATTATAGATGTGTTTTGCAGTATTTCAACATTGAAGACTGAAGTGAAACAAATCTTCAGCTCTCAAACTGCTCAAACCAAAAGAGATACTCGGTTCAAGAGTATCTACTTTCATTAGAGTAAAGCAGAAGGCCTGTTCCATATTTTAATGATCAATATTCTAACACAGTCCCAAACTTCCAAGACAAACTAAGTATTTTAAATGTTCCTTGTCAGAAATTTTCCTTTTTAACAGACCTGAGTTATTTACTGTAACTTTGCTGCTGAAAGGGAATAAAGTTTAATTTTGCTTATGCAAAGACCTGTCTCATCACCGAGATCCACACCTTCTACCTAGTTCTAAGGGGATGTGAGTAATAAACACAAGATACTGAAAACTCATCAGTGATTCTCAAGTTTGATTTTATCTCATGCCTCACTCCTTTCCTGGAACCTGCACCATGCAGAAACTGAAAACAGGTACCTAAAAACTAATGTAAAAAGGTCTTTCCACAAATAATTTGGCTGCCATCTGCCTCTAAGGAAAGAGCTTTTTTTTTTGCATGCCAACAGTTATGGGGTAATGAAATACTCAGTTTATTCTAAAGGCTCAAAAATAACATTATAGTTCTGAGCTGAGGACAGAGAAATACAGAATCCATGAAACAGGAACAGGATTGTGAATTTCTCTCTCTTTTTCTCCTCTTTCCCCACCAAAAATACGAACAACTCCCTTACTTCTTTTTCGTCTCTCCCTTTCATAATCTTCATCTTCATCAGAATCCGGATCTGGTCTTCTTGAAAACCCACTGGCCTCATGTCTGTCTTTACGTCTTCTAGGAGACATAGAGTGTTAGGATAAAAAGCCATCAAAGTTCATTCCTTGTTTTCCTTCATGATACCACTTTTACAGTTTGAATTACACTGCTATGCCTCCATGGGTGTTTTACCACGTTTTCCATGAAGGTGTGAGTAAATACCTTAACTTTCTATTTCCCTGCTTTTATTCTCCTATTTTTTGCAAAATATAAGATGAATCCAAAGCAAAGCCATTTTCCACTTGTAAAACAGTCAATAAAAATGTATGAAAGTGAGGAATCCTCTGAATAAATCCAGTCCAAACTCACTACAGTGACTACATGTCTACAATGGAACAGATGTTGGATGGAACCAACAGCAAGTAACAGAGACATTAATCACCCTGCTTTAAGGAGAATCCCTTTTAAACTCTCCATTGTAGGCTACGTGGAACAACAGAACTTACTCAGAGTAATACAATTTACTCAGAGTAATGTAATTTTATCAGTCCATTAAAAACAAACAAAAATAATCATCACGCTTAAGTATCACATTATGAAGACATTAACTTGGCAACTACAGTAAGGTTCAGGCAAGTCTATCACAACATTCAGCTGAGAAATGCTCCAAGAGTCATTTGCACTTCAATTGTTGCTTATGATCATGAAATGACTTATTTTAATAGTTTAGAGAATGAAAAAAGAGAAGTTTTTTTTCCCAAAAGGTTAAAAGCACAGCTTGGGCCATAAATCACATCTCATTCCCAGCACAGACATCAAAACCCATAGTAAAATCAGCACAACATAGAACAGTGTGAATTTAAAAATGCATCTAGTTTTCAAAGATTCCAGTTTCTGCAGACATCTGATGAAGCTGTTTCCTCAATTTTAAATCAGAATGCACTTGGTATTTTTCACTTCTTTATGATTTCATGTACAAGGATAACTTTGTTGGCCCACACACAAGTATAGGGACCTCTGGGGGTCATCTAATCCAACTCCACTACTAATGCAGGGTCACCTAGAGAAGGCTTTGTGACTAAATAACAATCAATACTGAGGTGTGAAAATGACAGCCCAGATTTTAGAGATCCTGCATGCTAACTGAAGTAGGACAGAACCTCAAGCACTCCTCCTCCACCAGAAAAACAAAGATATAACTGAGAAAAGACAGAGACGTTCAAATGACCAGAAATACTGATTTCCACAACCTGAATAGGGTAACAAAGTAGCTCTCTTGTAATCCACAGGCTTTACATGACTCATAATATGATGAAGTGGATTATCATTTTAACTTAGAATAACCAAATATAATCTTACTGCCTGGCAGATGTTTCACCACCTATCTCAATAAGATGCAGAATCAATTTCTTTATTATGATTAGAGAGATTTCTTACTCCAAGGAAAAGACATTAAGTAATTAAAAATAGTATTCTCTTTTGTCCATAGATAAAGAGAGTACTAAGCACACAATTAACTTACTTAAAAAAGAAAATGCAATTATGCCTCTCAAAGGTTATACAAGCTAGAACTCAATACTTTAAACTGATATATTTCAGTTTTAAAGCAGAAAGAGTGGTGTATCACTGACTGTTGAAAGGTATTTCTGTCGTCAGGTTATATTGACAACTGCTCCAAAATATCTGCAAGGTCAAATTCCGGTAACAATGCATAAACTATGCAAATACTGTTGCTGCTACTGAAATTTCGGGTCTGGAGCATCTCTCCAATGAGGAAAGGCTGATAGACCTGGGGGTGTTTAGCCTGGAGAAGAGCAGACTGAGAGGGCATGTTTTCAGTGCTCATCAACAGCTACAGGGCCAGGAGCTAGAGGATGGGGCCAGACTCTCTTCAGTGGTGCCCAGTGACAGGGCGAGGAACACAGAAGTTTCATTTAGACAGAAGGAAAAACATTATTACCTGTGACAGTGACAGAGCACTGCAACAGGCTGCCCAGAGAGGCTGTGGAGTCTCCTGCTATGGAGATTCAAAACCTGCCTGGATGCGATCGTGTACGATGTGCTTTAGCAGGCAGGTTGGACCAAATGATCTCCAGAGGTCCCTTCCAATTCATACCATTCTGTCTTTGTGTGAAATAATGCCAATACAGAAAAATGTGACACAAAACTTTCAATCAAAGATTGAGACATGATAAATCCTGTATTTTTTTTTCACTATTAGTTGATGTAGGGACAGCACTGAAACATTTTAGTTCCAACGCTGCCCTGGTTTCTACAAGCATGTTGTGTTCGTCACAAAACCTCTAAGAAGTTCCCTGAAACTTTTAGAGAGATAAACCAAAAGAAACTGATTTTTCTATTTTTTTTTTATGTCAACTCATCTTGAGTTTAAACAAAAGCCTTACTTTTCTCTTTCTTCAATCTCCTTTTGCCTCTCCAGCTCACGCTGCCTCTGTCGCTCCTCTCTCTGACGTTTTACCACTTTCTCATAGTCATTTGGAAACATGGGATCATACTCGTCTGCCAAAGGAATCAACACATCTCCCGCAGAAAAACCACTAGGCACAGGATCCTTGCAAAAGAAAACCAGATTTTTTTTTCATCTGAGACCTGAAAACACCCAGTTGGACACTTCTTTCTCAGTCCCACCAACACAAAACTCAACTCCTGACCTCTATAATGGCAGATAAAATCCAAACCCCACCAGTACTAAAATATTTGCTTTACTTAAAATTCACATTTCACTCAGTCTCTCACCATCTTGGTTTTCTTCATGAAGAAGGAATTACCCCACACACTCCCCCTGACAATGCCAAAGCAAATCAGTTCAGACAAGAATTTATCAAAATCCATGAATTTATTATTAGAACTATTACAGCACCTTGCTGTTGAAACCATCTGTGAGAGGTCCTCCCACACAATCTCATCAGTCTTTTTCATCATCTGCTATTAATATAATCCAACAGAGGTGCACAGACTGTTCTTTTCTCACCCAAAAGAACTATTTCAGAACCATCACCTTGGAAAGTTTCAGGGAGAAAGCACTTTTTCATTCCTTAACACAAGAAATCCATTTTCAGAGGTTCTCTTCATTTTTTTAAGCTGATTGCTACCCAGGTTCAGTTCCATTCATTATTTACCTGACCAAACTGGTGTCTTGCAAAGTACTTTGAAGCTGTCCAGGAGAAATATTCTACTAGTTTTACTTTAACCTTGGTAATTCCATGTTGTATCACATGGAAGTCTGCATAAAGTTGAACATTCGTTAATTAAAGAACCTCTGAGCAGCGGAAATAAATTTCAGACAATACTTATTTTACCACTAGGAAGTTCAATATAAAAACCCAAAGATAGTCTGCAGTCAAAGAATTCCAATTCCAAAACATGTTAACAGTTGGATGTTTTAGCTCTCTTGACTTTACCTTTAACCCAGCTGCTACATGAGGTGGTGTGTCCACAATCTGTCTTTCATCAGAAGAACTGCCTCGTTTCAGGTCAATCACTGGAGCAAGGACTGTTGTTTGTTTTGTTCTTTGACTCTGAAAAATAAACAAACAAAAAATGCCTAGAAAATGCAGCAAAACAGTTTTCTAAAAAGCAATTCTCCATTTTTTTTTTTCCACAAGTGAAAACTACTGTGTCAAATTCTTCACTGTGCAAAGCTTGATAATACAATTTCTCTTCAGGTTTTCAAAAGAGAGCAATTCTCAACACTTCTATTAAATCTTGATGTGGTAGTTTAGGTCATGTTTTGGTGGTGCCAAAAGCCATTCAGTCCTGAGAGAGATGCTTGCCAATTATGGTTAAGGAGTTGCTACACAAATACAGACCTGATGCAGCATTTTAAAGAATGCTTTAGTAAAACCAGTGCATCCCTTCCTCTTTCTAAGTCAGTGAGAGGCAAGTTTGCATGCTGTAGGACATACACTGCATTTGGTATGGAGCAGGACCAGAAGCACACATTAAAAATTCAGACAATCTCTTCAGATTAATTTAAACTGAGGGGTTTGGGTTTTTTTTTTTTTCAAGAAAAGGCTCAGACTTGGGAGGTAAAGGCTGGATATTAGGAGGAAGTTGTTCACCGAGGGATCTGCACTTGGNTGCATCCCTTCCTCTTTCTAAGTCAGTGAGAGGCAAGTTTGCATGCTGTAGGACATACACTGCATTTGGTATGGAGCAGGACCAGAAGCACACATTAAAAATTCAGACAATCTCTTCAGATTAATTTAAACTGAGGAGTTTGGGTTTTTTTTTTTTTCAAGAAAAGGCTCAGACTTGGGAGGTAAAGGCTGGATATTAGGAGGAAGTTGTTCACAGAGTGATCTGCCATTGGAATGGGCTGCCCAGGGAGGTGGTGGAGTTGCTGTCCCTGGAGGTGTTCAAGAAAAGACTGGATGAGTCACTTAGTGCCATGGTCTAGTTGACTGGCTAGGGCTGGGTGCTAGGTTGGACTGGATGATCTTGGACGTCTCTTCCAACCTGGTTGTTTCTATGATTCTATGAAGACTTACTGTTTTTCATATTTTATCATCTGATAAAATGTATGACTCTATTTTGAACTCTGAATCTTCTAATCCTATTCTATTTCTCTACACATACGCTGTGCATCAGGACCATAGACAATATATCCAATACATTTGCCATCTAAATTTTACTCATGCAAGGTTGTCCCCGTTATCAGCCAATCCTGCTCTCAATTTTAGCAGAATTAGGAATAATTCCAGTGAAAATACACTGTACCTGCTCAAGTATTCAGTATCTGTAATCTCACTCTAGAACCTACACACAGAACTCTAGAACCTACACAAAGAATGTGTACCTGAACCAAAATATCAACACTGCTTAAAGAGAAGGGGTGAAATAGTGTAGCAATAAACAGAGAAAATGGCTCTGTCACATTTAAAGCTCAAGGAATTGGCTTGCACTATTACCTCCTTTTATGTACACTGCACACACTTTCTGTAAAAATTTCTAATGCAAAATTTGCACTTTTTAGCAAAAAGAGAAAAAAACTCATCTTGAGATTTGAAGGTCACCTTCTGGCTCTACTAGTTAAAACATCTGAGGTTTGCTGCACACACATAGATCTTCACTCAACTTTAATATTGCAAGACTCTCTCTAACAGACTTCAAGAAACATAGATCTTGCCTCCCACCCAAGTTTTGCCACGTTCCTTGCTACAAACTCAAATCCCATCTCAAATTTACCACAAATCATATCCTAAGGTCACAAACATTCCCCAATGGTACAAACACAAAAGACGGTTGAATAACTGAAAGCAAAAATAGACAGAGACTATACCTTAGCTTGTGTAAGAGCTGCTTTCTTCACCTGCAACTGAGACTGTAGTAGTTTGAAATTTTTGGACCAGCCTTCTGTTTTAGAATCGCTGGTCTCCACTCCCAAGTCATCATAAAGTGACATTTTCTCTTCAATTTAGAACTAAAAAGGCAAAAGAAAAAAAAACCCAAATGACACAACAAATCTATGCCAAGGTTATTTACTACTTGGTCTGACCAGTCTTTTCATATCAATTTTGTTTCAAAGCCAGAGGAAGTAACACTTTTCTAGCAAATAGCAGACACACACGACTCCAGTGAGATTGTTTGAAAGGTAATGAATACTGTTCAAATATTAGCAGATGCTGGAAATTTCCTAAAATTACTTTTCCTAGATTAGCTACCCATCATTTCAGGCTTTGAAGAAGTTATGCTGCAACCCACACTGTTGTTTTGAGGCTCACGAAGAAATTCAACGTTATGCATCACACAAACTTCAAGAGTTCTGAATCAAACACAGAATAATTATTTTCTCAGCTGGCCTTAAAAACTATTGAGACAAGCATACCAACATTACAATCATCTTCTTAAATGTCACTGTCTTTTGCGGGTGTGGATCTGTTGGAGGGTAGGAGAGCCATGCAGAGGGAACTTGACCAACTGGATGGGTGGGCAGAAGCTGACAGGATGACATTTAACGACGCTAAGTGCAGGGTCCTACACTTTGGCCACAACAAGTCCAAGCAGTGTTACAGGCTGGGGACAGAATGACTGGAGAGCAGCCGGGCAAAAAGGGTCCTGGGGGTACTGGTAGAGAGTAGCTGAACATGAGCCAGTGGAGTGCCTAAGGGGCCAGGAGAGACAATGGCATCCTGGCCTGGATCAGGAACAGTGTGGCCAGTAGGGAGGTTATTCTGCCCCTGTACTCAGCACTGGTCAGGCCGCACCTTTAGTCCTGTGTCCAGTTCTGGGCTCCTCAATTCAAGAGAGATGTTGAGATACTGGAATGTGTCCAGAGAACGGTAACAAAGCTGGTGAGGGGCCTGGGACACAGCCCTGTGAGAAGAGGCTGAGGGAACTGGGTTTTTTTAGCCTGGAAGACTCAGGGGTGACCTCACTGCTGTCTACAACTACCTGAAGGGAGGCTGTAGCCAGGTGGGAGTTGGTTTCTTCTGCCAGACAACCAGCAACAGAACAAGGGGACACAGACTCAAGTTGTGCCAGGGGAGGTCTAGGCTGGATGTTAAGAGGAAGTTATTCACAGAGAGAGTGATTTGCCATTGGAATGGGCTGCCCAGGGAGGTGGTGGAGTCGCCATCCCTGGAGGTGCTGAAGAAAAGCCTGGCTGAGGCACTTAGTACCATGGTCTAGTTGACTGGACAGGGCTGGGTGCTAGGTTGGCCTGGATGATCTTGGAGGTCTCTTCCAACCTGTTTGACACTATGAGTCTATGTAAAGGAGTGTTTTTCTTACACTAAATATACTTGCCAGAGTATTACTATTAACTCCAACACCTTTAAAGGACTCTTAAACACACAGAATTTATATATCCGTACACACAAGTCACATATATAGAATTAGGTAGGTAACTACACCAGCAATGTGACATGAAACGTATTATTTCACCTGATATTTCATCTGACATCAACAAGATAGAAAATTTCAATGTAAGAAGAGGTCCATCACCTATGGAACAACTTATAAGGTCATTATTCAGTCTCTGCTAAGTGTCAATTACAGTATCTTCATCCCCAAAATTTTAATGTTTTAATTTACTGCAGGATCAAACACAACTGATTAACAGCCTGCAGTAAAAGCAAGATCTTGACCCCACACATTTGACAGGTATTTCTATAGATCAGGCAGGTTCCCTCAAATATGCTATGATTGTTGCCACATGCATAACTTTTATGCATTTAAACCTGTGGAAACTCTCAGATGCAGCAGTCCCCAACTATATCGTAACTCCAAAATGTAGCAAACTTAGCAAAAAAAGAAAAAGCCTATCAGAACAATCTTTTAATCCTGGAATATCAATAATAACCAGGGCTCAATGAACAGAGTTCACTGCAAGAAAATGGGGGGCTGGAGATTACATCAAACATATAAGCATAGGAAATGAAACATACAGGGGCACATTATAATGTGTATTGCAACAAGAGCACATTATAATGCATACGGGAACAAGATGAGGGTAGGACACTGCAATTCCCAGTTGTCACAGGGCAGAGTATAGTTCACGCAGCATGGGTGCTGCTATTCTGCGATAGATACATGATGCATTTGGGTTACTCGCATGGATAACAGTGAGGGTGCTGCCATCGCGATAAAGAGACCATCGCGATAAAGGGACTTTGTGCCTCAACGTCGGGAGAGGAGGGGGGGCTCCGCAGCCGGGTGGGTACAAGGGAGCAAAGCAGCAGGGCTGTACCTGCGCCAACAGAAAAAGAGACCTGCAGTTCCCGTCCTTCTTACCAAGGGAGGGGTTCGAGGCCCAAGCCGTAGCCGGACCGCGCAGCGGGGACTGAGGCGGCCTGACCCCCACCCCCCCGCCGCAAAGGGCCTAGACCCCTCAAAGGGGAGCTACCGCACGGCCAAGGCCGCTAAGAGCGGACAATCTCCCGCCTCCCGTTCCGCCCCGCCTCCCCACACCCTTCCCGAAGCCCGGGACGACCTCCTCGGGCAAGCCCGGCCGGCTGCGGCCCGCCGCTCACCCGTCACCGCGCCGCCGCCGCCATGAGCCGGCCGCTAAGGCAGCCGGGAAGGGCCGCCCTGCGCGGCCACTGCGCCTGCGCACTACAGCCCCTCTCTGGCCGCCGGCGGCCGCGCACGTCCCGCTCGGCCAATGGGCGCCGAGAGGGCTGCAGCAGCGCTTCTGTTGTATCGCCCCCTGGCGGCGGGAGGCGGACACGGCAGCTGCTCCCCCCGCCCTCCTGCTTCCGAGCTCCACCCAGGGCGCACCCAGGATCAAAACGGCGCTTGCACCCCTAGGGAAGGTGCTAGACCAACACAGGAGCCCCCTTCTGCCTTCCTGGTGCCGTGGAGCTGGGCCTTGCTTCATCTCAGGCTTCCCACGTCTCAGCTGTCCTATCACGTAGTTTTGGCAGACAGGACAGGGCAGGGCAGCATGTAGCAAAGTGCGTGTGAGGATGAAGTCTGCGAGGCTGCAAAGATGACAGAGAATTGTGAAGTTTGGGCTTCTGGCTTTCTTAGTCGCAAAGAAAAACGAATTGCTTTTGATTTTCGCAGTGTACATCCAGTGTAATCACAGATTCATGGAATGCTCAGGATTGGAAGGGACCTCTGGACATCATCTAGTCCAACCTTTCTGCTAAAGCAGGTTCAGCTAGAGCAGGTTGCCCAGGAACATGTCCAGGTGGACACCACAACCTCTCTGGACAGCCTCGTCCAGTGCTCCCTCACCCTCAAAGTTCTTCCATATATTTAGGTTCAACTTCCACTGTTCAACTTTGTGCCTACTGCCCCTTGTCCAGTCATCAGGCACCACTGAAAAGAATCTGGCCCCA